>SJYV01013154.1:50067-61485 GCA_006410875.1 Neotragus pygmaeus | reverse complement strand
AAAAAAAAAGAAAAGAAAAGAAAAGGCAGGTATACGAATAAGGGCAAGAAGACAAGAATCACAAATGGAAAATGTAAATAGGTTTACAAGGGAGTTTATTCCTTTAAAAATATATATTATTAGCATTTTAAAAAATTCATATTATTTTTATGACATTTGATACTCATACAAGAGAAGTATCTTTTGAACATGGAAGATATAATTATTTTTGTCATTATTAACTTTCAGTGGTGGAAACAATCAAGATATTTTAACCAGTCATTTAGAAAAACTCTCAGATTAAATTCTGCATGCAAGTTAGATACAAAGTCTTTGTAAAACAGAATTCTGCATTTAAATACATTTGAAATATTCATTGATAGAGTTAACCAAGTTTTTCCACATTTACCTTGAAGTTACTCCCAGTTTAAAAGAGACTTGAAAAAACTAAGTTAGCTATGGAAATAGGCAGTGTATATGTATTGTTAGTTGCAAGGTAATAACTCAGTGAGATACATGTTATTTACTGAGTTCCTCTAAACTATTGTTTCTTAGTTTTGTTTATGGATTCAAATGTTATTGTTCAATATATGCAAGAGCTGCATAAATTATTGTAGTGCACAGGCAGTATGAAACCACCAGTTTACTTCACCTCATCACAGCATTAAATGTCAAAGTGTCAAGTTGTCCCTTCAGGTTTCATTGGAAAACATAAATTATTGCTAATAGAATGCACCAGTGAAATTTCTGAATAACAAATGACCGCGCAAAGCATCACTACAAGAAGGAACTATAGAACACTTGAGATAATTTATGATACAAATATTTTCCAAAGCTTGTCTGCCTGGAAGGTTGATTTCTAAATGTAAAATAAATAACTGACTGAGTTTCGTGTGTTCAACTCATCCTCCTGCAATTTCTGTCAAGTACATTCTTAAAGAAGTAGTAGCTCTGACTGCAAAACTGCAGTGCCCTTAGAACATCAAGGATACAAAGTGGAAGATTCAGCTTGAGATTAATAGCTTGAGTTCTTCCAAACTTTCCCTTTTTTATGGATTCAAATGTTATTGTTTCATAGAACATAACGGTGTCTGTTTTACCTCCTCAAATACTCTTAACTCAAAAAGAATTCCTGAAACTCCAATGACTGAATAAACTCTGAATTTATTCATTTTGCTATTCTGCTTCCTTCTCATTTTTATGAAGAGCATATCGAGGAACAAAAAATGTACTTCTACATATTTAAGAATGACTTATTAGAATTTCTGGCACACTCATTAACTGTTTTAGAAGATTCTGAAAGTAGTTTCTACAAAAAACAAACAAAAAAATCTTACAGAGAAAATAATCAGTTTAAAAAATCTATGATAAAAAAACAAGAGAGATTCACCATTTGCAATAGGAACTTGTACATTTCTTTCATTTTGGCTCAGACAGGGCAATATTTGGGCAGGTTAAATACAGATACAACTGAAAGAATCTCACAGGCCTGGACACTTCCACTGTAAGTTGACTTTCCCTTCTCAGAAGCTTATAACATGAAAGTGTAAAACTAGTATGAAGCTAACGTGTGAACACTGATATAAGTATCAATATTTAAAAAAATGTTTTATTTAAGAAGGTATCATAATGGTCACGCTTACATATCTACATGGGATATTAGAAGTAAATTGATTAGGAAATATTTTGAATATTTCAATATCTGTACTTTATTATTTTCTGTTTTTGCAATTTTTCTCATCCATTTAGTCCATGAATATCATGTACTAAAACTCAGTTTATTAGTGATTTTCAGAATAGTAGCCTTTAGAAAAAAATAAAATAAATCAAATTGATTATCTGGAATAATAAGTAAAAATATTCCTTGGCTTCAACATATAAAACATTATGGTTCTTCTCAATGTAGAAACACATTCTAAATATATATATATATTAACCTTGGAAGAAGGCCTTTGGAAAAATGTTTTAACTTTCAAAATTTAATTTCAAAGTTTAACTTATTTTAATGATTTTTTCCCTAATAATCCTTTGCACAGAAAAGCAAGATTCCTTAGACTTGTATTATTTGACTATAAGTTTGGTTTCATAATTTTATTGTTTAGTAGCGTGTTAATTTTATGCTTAGTCTCTTTTTTCTTTACAAAAAAGATAAATTTGGCTAAATATGTAGTTCTAGATCTTATGACAGGGTTTCTCAAAATTTGTGGAGCATGAAAATCATTTGGAGGCCTTGTTAGAATGGAGATTATCCACTCTATCTCCAAATATTCTAAATTATGCCCTAAGTGCAGCATGAGGCCTAGAAAACTACATTATTTTACAAAAGCCCATATGACTCAGTTGTCAGTGTTGCATGGATCACACTTGGATTAAAAACAGCTTGAGATATCACTTGGCAGGATATCAGTAGTTAAAATTACTTAATATTCTTAATGTTATTCAACTGTTGAATCTGAAGTTAAGAATGAGGAGATGCAACAGGATGTAAAGAATTGTGTGAACTTTGGAATCAGATATGCCTGAATTGAAATTCCAGCTCTGTCGCTTACTAGCTGTGCAACCTCAGGAAGTAATTTTTCAAACAACAAAACTAATAACAACTACACTGAAGGGAAGTTTTGAAGGGTAAATTAAATCTTTGTATATGCATCTAACCAACAGTAGAGCATCTGTAAATGCTTCATAAAATCTGTAATTATCTTCCCTTTTCCTTTTGTAGGAAAATATGCAATGGTTATTTAGTTATCCTAGTAAATAAGCATACATTTCTATTGGCTAATTTATTAAATTAGCTATCAAATCTACTTGGTTCTTTCTAAAATCAGACCACCATTGTTTCCTACCAGGATTTCTATAAGGACTTTCTAATTATTTTCCTTAACTCTAATTTTACCCCCTTTTCAATCTGTTCTCTGCAGTGCATTCAGGCTGATTTGACTAAGATCCAAAGCTGGTGAATTTTATCTCTCTCTGGTACTTTAAATTAGCAATGGCTTCCTATTATACTCAGGAAAAATATCAACCAGCTGAGTCTTTCGTGATATGAACATTGTTTATTTTTCCTATTTTATTTCAAGTCATCCTATTTACTTGCTACACTCTAGCCATACAGAAACTGAAAATTCCATTAAGGAATTAAGTTCTCTCTTATCCACCTAGTCTATCCTTCACCTGGTTAAACAATACATGCATTTCAGGCCTCACATTAGACATATTTTCTTCTTAGATGTTTTTGTTTTCCTAGACGCTCCAGTTATACTTTTTCTGAAGTCTTTCTATAACATTTGTAACAAACATCAAACTGTATTGTAGTTGCTACATTTACTACTCTCTTCAACAGACCATGAGCAGTCCCTTGAGAATATGTAATACATGTTTCTTTAGTTATCAGATTCCAGTGCCTAAAACAGTGCTTGACACATAGTACCTCCCCACAAAATTATTTACAGGGAGAATGAAAGCATGTTTATAATGACCTTATTGAATTCTACAGTGTCAGAGGAATAGTTCCTAGTTCTAAACTTATCATTTAAAAGCGACAGATATGGTAAAGAGGGGAAGGAGTTAAAAGCTAATAGGAAATAGTAAAACAGTCAAGCTTCTAGATAATGTGAAGGGGTTTCCTGAAAGAACAGAGGCACGAAAGGCTTTGCAGTAATACTTGTAAGACTGCAGCTAGGTGCATTTTGCTGCAGCACATCAGCATGGTCTCTGTCACAATATGTTTCACAGTGTCTTTCTAGCACTGAAGTAACAAAGGCTAGTGTCTTCAGTACTCTGCATTTCACTACATCTTGCACATGCTAACATTAAAGGAGAAAATGCCCAAAATTCAGAAAAGAGAGGACTATGAGCTCTTTACTATCTAGAGTCATATTTTCACTATTTTAAAAAATAAAAATCATTTTAATTTAAGCCAAAGTTTTCTCTAATGTATTAAAGACACCATTGAACTTGGTTAGAAATGTTTCACACATATATTTAATATGTGCCTAAAGATTTTATTTCACCAAAACAAAATACAGCCCTAATTATTTTACTAATTTTTGTCATTGTAGATACTAATGCCAATATAAGCAATTAAGAAAAGCCAAAACTGTTTTAGGCACATGTGTTTGTGACACTCATAAATTTACATTCAGTACAAGTGGTATTTTCAGCAATTATTGCAAAGCATTGCTTATACCTTTTGTTACATTTTACTTTAAGGCAATTTTCAAGGTGTTGTAAATTGGATTTGATAAAAGACAGCATGTACATTTCTTTGTAAGGGATTTTAAGTATAAAATTTACCAAGTCTTTATATTTGGAGGTATTCTATGCCTAGCTAAAATACTAAATAAATAGATAAGAAGGAAAATTTTAAATTGTTCAAACTTTTCCTATCAGAATTAGTGTTAAGCATGTATCTGATTACTATTGTAATGCAAATCAGTAAGTGCATTATTATGATGATGATGATGATTTAAATCCAGTGGGCAATACAGCATGCAGATTTAAAAAATGCCTGAATAATGAGAATATATTTTTCTATAATTTTAGTACAAAAAAGAGAGGAGCCATAAACTTATATTAAATACCTGCTGTGTGCCAGACAAGTGTTAAAATTTTGACATTTACTATTTAAGTCACACTGTATTCTAAATACTTTAGTAGTAATTTGTGCATTTTTCAGCATTAATGTAATAAAATAAAATATTATTATTTTACTCTTCACAAGCAGGTTGAAAGAAAAAAAAAAAAACTGTCCCACATTTGACAGATGAGGAAGATGAACTTCAAAACATTGTTTCTTGTCCAAATTTGCTTTACTTATAAGTAGAGAAGGCAATGGCACCCCACTCCAGTACTCTTGCCTGGAAAATCCTATGGACGGAGGAGCCTGGTAGGCTGCAGTCCATGAGGTCGCTAAGAGTCGGATACGACTGAACGACTTCACTTTCTCTTTTCATTTTCATGCATTGGAGAAGGAAATGGCAACCACTCCAGTGTTCTTGCCTTGAGAATCTCAGGGATGGGGGAGCCGGGTGGGCTGCCGCCTCTGGGGTCGCACAGAGTCGGACACGACTGAAGTAACTTAGCAGCAGCAAGACAGGAAACAACCCATCTCTGTTTGCTTTTGATTGTCTTATGCCAAAATCATGCCATTAAATCTGACCCTTTGGACTAAGGAGTCCTGTTAATATCTTCTATAAAAGTGTAATCAAGAGTTTATATTTCCTTATGTAACAAATTTTTTTCTGAAGCATCATTCAGTTATTTTTCTTGAATAATGTAATACCTTGATTTTCAAGAGCACTTGCAATCTGTTCAAAGAAAAGACTTGAGGACATATTGCAAATATCTCAGTGATGGGTTTTCTGTAATACAAGAAATCAGGAGAAGAGTGTCAAAAAGTACCGTGTCAGTCATTAAGGAAGAAATCTCATAGGCAGGAAGAAAGAATAGGTAAGTTAATTATGGTAAAGTTTTTGGAATGTTAAAGTAAGAATTTGGATCTTGGAAGAGAAAGGTTTGATTGAAAGACTATATATATATATATATATACACACACACACACACACACATGTATATATAGTATTTATTTATGTGTATGTATACACACATAGATAAACATTGGCCAAATGTGAAACAATAGAAAGATAGAAAACGCTATTAATATTTCCTACTATAAAGAAAGTGAAGTCTCTCAGTTGTGTCCAACTCTTTCTGACCTTATGGACTGTAGCCCACCAGTCTCCTCCGTCCATGGGATTTTCCAGGCAAGAATACTGGAATGGGTTGCCATTTCCTGCTATCAGTTCAGTTCAGTTCAGTTCAGTCACTCAGTCGTGTCCGAATCTTTGTGACCCCATGAATCGCAGCACGCCAGGCCTCCCTGTCCATCACCAACTCCCAAAGTTCACCCAAACTCATGTCCATCGAGTCAGTGATGCCATCCAACCATCTCATCTTCTGTCGTCCCCTTCTCCTCCTGCCCCCAATCCTTCCCAGCATCAGAGTCTTTTCCAATGATTCAACTCTTGGTATGAGGTGGCCAAAGTATTGGAGTTTTAGCTTCAGCATCAGTCCTTCCAATGAACACCCAGGACTGATCTCCTTTAGAATGGACTGGTTGGATCTCCTTGCAGTCCAAGGGACGCTCAAGAGTCTTATCCAACACCANAATCTTGATTCCAGTTTGTGCTTCTACCAGCCCAGCCTTTCTCATAATGTACTCTGCATATAAGTTAAATAAGCAGGGTGACAATATATAGACTTGATGTACTCCTTTTCCTATTTGGAACCAGTCTGTTGTTCCATGTCCAGTTCTAACTGTTGCTTCCTGACCTATACTCAACAATAAAAGTTAAAGCACAATGTTCATTTTTTCTTCCATTTTAATTATATTAGACACTGGATAAAGGGTATGGTTCAACAGTTGTTAATTTGAAAAAGGCTAGGAAAGTATATATACATGTATATATGTGTGTGTGTGTGTGTGTTTGTGTAAGTATATATACTTATACATACAAATAGTTAAATCAGTTACTAACACTTTAGTGTTATGCTTTTAGCTGAACAGCTAATAGTAGTGTATCAAGACAGTTAAAACCATAAATGCACCCATAATTTCTCTTAAGACAAGGAAAGCAAGAATTTCCCCGAACTTTATCAGGGACATGTGTTGTCCAATATTAAGGTGTATAATAGTTAAAGTATTGAAGACTGAGAAATTTTTGGCTTGGAAAGATGAATTTGGGATGGTTAACATATAGATTGAAAGAGTTACCTAAGGAGTTGATTTCCTTATCATGTGACTGGCCAGAAATGGAACTAAATAGGAAGAGAATAATGAAGTGTATTTTTGTTCAACATATGAAGAATTGTTCTAGCCACTGACATTAAGTAATAATATTTTATGAACTATACAGACTTCTATTTGCACACATTTTCAAGGAAAAGATGAATACTTTCCTGTCAGGTACATACAAAAGACTCTATTATATCTGGGTAGATTAGATGAACTTAACTTTCTGTGAACTCTGAGATTTGTGCTTAAATGTAGCTTTTGCCTTTCAGGTCAGTTCAGTTCAGTCACTCAGTTGTGTCCAATTCTTTGTGAACCCATGAACCGCAGCCCGACAGGCCTCCCTGTCCATCACCAACTCCTGGAGTCCACCCAAACCCATGTCCATTGAGTTGATGATGCCANTTTTGCCTTTCAGGTCAGTTCAGTTCAGTCACTCAGTTGTGTCCAATTCTTTGTGAACCCATGAACCGCAGCCCGACAGGCCTCCCTGTCCATCACCAACTCCTGGAGTCCACCCAAACCCATGTCCATTGAGTTGATGATGCCATCCAACCATCGCATCTTCTGTTGTCCACTTCTCCTTCTTCTTTCAATGTTTCCCAGCATCAGGATCTTTACAAATGAGTCAGCTCTTCACATCAGGTGGCCAAAGTATTGGAGTTTCAGCTTCAACATCAGTCCTTCCAATGAAGACCCAGGACTGATTTCCTTTAGGATGAACTGGTTGGATCTCCTTGCAGTCCAAGGGATTCTCAAGAGTCTTCTCCAGCACCACAGTTCAAAACATCAATTCTTCTGTGCTCAGCTTTCTTTATAGTCCAACTCTCACATCCATACATGACTACTGGTTGCCTTTAATTGCCTTCATACTTCAGAACATGAAATCCTTTTTCACCAATAGTTTAAGATGTAGCAGAGGGTTTTTTTTTTAACATTAGAAAATAAATATCATGGCTTTACCTTACTATTAGAAACAAAACATCATCCATGGATGACATTTCTTTTCAGGGGCATTGTCTCTAAATAGTTGTTTGAGAGTACGTTTTTAAAAAATATTTCTGGAGCAATGTTGATACCAGGGTTTCACTTATTTATGTCTTTCTTCTTAAATCCATTCATGAAACAGTTTCCCTTTTCTATTGATAGGAATAAATATCAATATTTATTTTTTGATAGTTTTTATCTGGATAGTTTAATGATGAGGTGGGCCACTGATTATTAAAGATTCTTTGATCAAACAGTCTTCACTAATAAGCCTAGAAAAGTCTTCAGTATCAAGAGTTAAAAGATGCTGAGCTTCTTTAGGGAAAATATCCCATCTAGAGAAAGAAGATTGTGGCCATTTATTATAGCAATCATAAATTCAGTAAAGACTTGGAAAAAAGCTACCATTCAGTTTTAATCAGGTTACTCAAATAGAACAGCTGCAAGCCAAGACTGCTATTTAGGGTGAAAATGCGAAAGACTCTTTCTTATAAAGTACAGTGTTGTAGGGTCATATATGAAAAATGGAACCATTCTCTGCCCTTCCCATAACAAAGCATAAAAGCATGTTTTAACTGGTTTGGGGCCTAACAGGGTATTGATTAATATCACCAAATAATGGCCCAGATGTACTTTCAAGGACAAAGGTGGATAAAATAATCAATGCGATCACAAAATGCATTCCTTTTCGTACATCTTACTTTCTTTGAATTCAGTTCAGTTCAGTTCAGTCACTTAGTCGTGTCTGGCTCTTTGCGACCCCATGAATCGCAGCACACCAGGCCTCCCTGTCCATCACCAACTCCCCGAGTTCACTCAAACTCATGTCCATCGAGTCAGTGATGCCATCCAGCCATCCCATCCTCTGTCATCCCCTTCTCCTCCTGCCCCCAATCCCTCCCAACATCAGAGTCTTCTCCAATGATTCAACTCTTTGCATGAGGTGGTTAAAGTACTGGAGTTTCAGCTTGAGCATCATTCATTTCAAGGAACACCCAGGGCTGATCTCCTTTAGAATGGACTGGATGGATCTCCTTGCAGTCCAAGGCACTCTCAAGAGTCTTCTCCAACACCACAGTTCTTTGGATTAGGATTTCCAAATTATTAAAAATCATAGAAATTAGAGTGTGAGCGAAAGATTTTTTGAATTTCTAAAATACCATCTTAGAATAAGGTTCTAAGTTTTGAAGTTGCAACAAAGAACAAAAGCTGCTTCTAAAGTGAATCTTGCCTAAACACTGAAGTTTCTAATTTTCTTTTTTTCTTCTTCTTTGGGGTTTAAGTGGAGAAGCATGAATTAAGTCATGATGATTTTTTTTTTCAATGAAGAGTCAAAAAATTAGAAGAAAGCCTGAAAAATTTAATTAAATCATAATTTAATTAACATTGATCTAATGAAGTGATATGTAAATTTCTGTTTTCTTTAGAAACATCAAAGCAATGCCTAGGTTTAATCTTGCAAGTGTTAAAAACTATATAAAATATGATTAGCTAAGATTTCTTTGCAATAAATTGAAATAAAAAACACTTCTTTCACCTACTCATCTTTTGAAGAATGAGAGGAATCAAATTAACTGCTCTGGAGCCATAATTGGCATTCATAAATAACCTGCTGTCTACAGACACTGCCCTTCCTGTTTAGTTGATTCTCCCTGTCTTCCTATAGGCAAACGAGAGAAACTTTCTATAGAAGGAATATTTTCAGTGCATAATAATCTTCATCTCAACAGCTCTGCTTTTCACTCCAGAAATTATCTGGATGTATTTGCAGCTCTTCGCTGGACAGCACCTGATCACAACTGCTGTGGTATGTATAGTAGTGGCAGCCTTTTTCTTCTTCAGTACAACCCTGGCACATCATTTGTCATTTTGATATAAACTTTTGGAGCTTTTGAAACTTACAAAGCAAAAAATTTTGAAAAAATTTAATATATTTTAATAGGCTCTAATGGACTAGAATAACCCAGTTTCTTTTATTTCAAGATTGTCCTATAGATATTCAGGGGAACATGCATTGTACAACAGAGAACAGGTAGAAAGAGAAGACCAAAAGTCAATTAAAAATATGTACATGCAATGTTGTTTAAAATTTGAAATATGTGTTTTCAAATACATGCTTATGCAATATTGGTGCTAGTGTAAGTCTGTGTAAATGTCTGTCTTGGGAACATATTTTCAGCTAAGAAAAAAACCTCACTCTTCCCTTCTTAATGCTTTTCACACTGGCCTCACTAACTGACTCAGTCTTCATTCCCAGTCTTTAAGAGTTAGTCCTTTTTAAAATTTTTCACAGAACTAGAACAAATAGTCCTAAATTTTATATGAAATGTTATAAGAACTAGAATTGTCAAAGCAAACCTGAAGAAAAAGGAGGCAAAACCCCCCTAGANTCAGTCTTCATTCCCAGTCTTTAAGAGTTAGTCCTTTTTAAAATTTTTCACAGAACTAGAACAAATAGTCCTACATTTTATATGAAATGTTATAAGAACTAGAATTGTCAAAGCAAACCTGAAGAAAAAGGAGGCAAAACCCCCCTAGACTTTAAACAATATCACAAAGCTACAGTGAACAAAATAGCATGGCACTGACACAAAAGCAGGCATACGGAGCAGAATAGAGAGCACAGAAATAAGCTTACAGATTTACAGTCAATTAATTCTCAGCATAGGAGGCAAGCACATACAAAGAAAAGACAGTCTCTTCAGCAAGTGGTGGTTGGGAAGGCTGACAGCTGCATGTAAATCAATGAGTTCAGAACATTCTCTCACATGAAATATAATAAATAACTTAAAGACTTAAATACAATACATGAGACCATCAAAGTCCTAAAAAGGAACATAGACAAAACATTCTCTGACATAAATTGTACCAATGTTTTCTTCAGACAGTCTCCCAAGGCAATATAAATAAAAGAAAAAATATAAAAAGGAGACCCAATCAAATTTACAAGTTTTTGTATAGCAAAGGATATCATAAACATAATCAAAAGACAACCAATACAGTATACTAACACTTATATATGGAATTTAGAAGGACGGTAACGATAACCCTGTATGTGAGACAGCAAAAGAGATCCAGATGTATAGAACAGACTTTTGGACTCTGTGGGAGAGGGAAAGGGTGTGATAATTTGGGAGAATGGCATTGAAACATGTATAATATCATGTAAGAAACGAATCTACAGTCTAGGTTTGATGCAGGATACAGGATGCTTGGGGCTGGTGCACTGGGATGACCCAGAGAGATAGTGCGGGGAGGGAGGTGAGAGGTGGGTTCAGGGGTACACCCGTGGTGGATTCATGTTGATGTATGGCAAAACCAATACAGTATTATAAAGTAAAAAAAAAATTTTTTTTAATTAAAAATAAAAGACAACTGACAATCTGAGAAAAAACATTTGTAAGTATTACTAACAAGTGATTAATTTCCACAAACAGCTCATACAACTCAATAACAAAAGAACAAACAACTCAACTGAAAAATGTGCAGAAGTCCTAAATAGACATTTCTCCAAAGACATGCAGATGGCCAACAGGCTCATGAAAAGATGTTCAACATAATTAATTATTAGAGAAATTAAGATCAAAAGTAAAATGAGGTACCAACTCATACCAGTCAGAATGGCTATCATTAAAAAAAAAAAATGTCTACAAATAATAAAT
>SJYV01013154.1:0-49987 GCA_006410875.1 Neotragus pygmaeus | reverse complement strand
CAAAAGTAAAATGAGGTACCAACTCATACCAGTCAAAATGGCTATCATTAAAAAAAAAAAAATGCCTACAAATAATAAATTCCAGGTGTGAAGATAAGGGAACCCTCCTACACTATTGTGGAAATGTAAAT
Organism: Neotragus pygmaeus; assembly: GCA_006410875.1. Taxonomy (NCBI): domain Eukaryota; kingdom Metazoa; phylum Chordata; class Mammalia; order Artiodactyla; family Bovidae; genus Neotragus; species Neotragus pygmaeus. The sequence continues at coordinate 49,856 of SJYV01013154.1, read as the reverse complement.
TGGTGCTGACCTTATGAAAAACAGTATGAGAAATTTTCAAAAAAATAAAAATAGAGTTGGCATATGATCCAGCAATACCATTTCTGGGCATATATCTGGAAAAATCTATAATTCAAAAAGATACATGCACCACTATGTTTATAGAAGCACTATTCACAATAGCCAAGACATGGAAATAACCTAAATGTCCACCAACAGAAGAACAGGTATAGAAGATGTTGTATATACAGACAATGGAATACTACTCAGTCATAAAAAATGAAATAAAGCTATTTTCAGCAACATGGATGGGCCTAGGGATTATTATACTAAGTGTAATAAGTCAGAAAGAGAAAGACAAATACCACATGATATCATTTATATGTGGAATTGAAAGTATGACAAAAATACAAAACAGAAACAGATTCACGGATATGGAACACAGATTGTGGTTGCCAAGGGAGAAGAAGGTGAAGGAAAGAAGGATTGGAAGTTTGCAGTTACCAAATGTAAACTAGTATATATATATAATAGACAACAAGATCTTATTGTATGGCACAAGGAACAATATTCAATATCTTGTGATGAACAAACAATAATAGAAAAAGATATGGAAAAGAATATATATATGTATATGTAACTGAATCACTTTGCTGTGTAGCAGAAATTAACACAGCATTGTAAGTCAACTGCACTTCAATAAAATTTTAAAAGAATTCTTTTCATTTTACAAGAATAATATATTAACTAGTTCCTCATTAACAAACTTTAAATGTATTATTGTCATATTATAGTAATGAGAGTGTTACAATCAAAGACTTCGAGGAAATGAGGCAAGAGAAGGACACTTGAAATCCCAAATATTTCATAGACACACTATTTATGCAGCCTGAAGATTTTTCCAACTGGTGAGTCAACTCTCTTGCCAGCACAAAAATGAGACACACCTGCAAAGCAGTAACAGAGCTAGGACAGATGGGAGAAAAGGCCCAAAGGTCAATTTAGCCATTCATAATATTTGGAACTCTAATTTGGCTATTGAATTTGTGAATTAAAAAAAAATGAACCATAAGAAGGATATTCAACCTTTTATATCAATCATGAATTTCTTCATTTAGTTGATATGTTAGTCAAAAGTATAAAACACACAACAGAGGAAAGACCAGTTGATGCCAGGATATGCAATGGGTCAAGATTGAACTTATTCATGGGGAGCTTGTAAATGCACACAATTAGAAACTTTTTGGGTCTCTCACCCAAGTGCTAAGTCACTTGACTGTAGCCTACCAGGCTTCTCTGTCCACGGGATTCTCCAGGCAAGGATACTGGAGTCAGTTGTCATGCTCCCCTCCAGGTGATCCCAAACCAGGGATCAAACCCATGTCTTTTATGTCTCCTGAATTGGAGGCAGGGTAATCCACTCCAGTATTCTTGCCTGGAGAATCTCATGGATGGAGAAGCCTAGTTGGCTACAGTCCACGGGGTCACAAAGAGTCGGACACGACTGAGCGACTTCACCTCTTTACCACTAGTGCCACCTGGGAAGCCCTAAGAACACATAAGAAAAGCTGCTTAAATATGAAACAGCAAGAATTCAGGACCCCGAATTCAGACACCAGATCTTGATTTATTGTTTAACACAGTAATAAAATTATTTCTGGATATTTTAAGACCCTCTGAGCAGGAAAAGATAAAAAACTACAGAAGTCTAGTTTAGGATGCCTAAGATAAGGCTTAATGCTTCTTGATGTTACTTTCTTTACTTCTCCCTGAGGAGTAGAAGATAAACTATGGGACTTTCAACTGTTGCCTTTGTCTATGCTGTGCTTGTATGCATTTGATTCAAAATAAATATTGTTGTTATGCCACTCTTTCACACTTGGACTCAAAAATGAAAGCATAAAACCAGTAGACTTCCAAAATATATTGGTAAGAAGTCATTGTTATATGAACAGGCATTCATTGTTTAGGATTATAGAGATTTGACAGAACTAGGACACTTTCTGTAAACTGAATTCATGTTTTGAACTTCCCTGGGGTTCAGTGGTAAAGAATCTGCCTGCCATGCAAAAGACTTGGGTTTGATTCCTGGATCAGGAAGATCCCTTGGAGATAGGAATGGCTACCCACTCCAGGATTCATGCCTGGAAAATTCTATATACAGAGGAGCCTGGTGGACTACAGTCCATGGGGCTTCAAAGAGTCAGATATGACAGCACAAACACATACAGGGTAGTGGGGGACAGTTCAGGTGGTAATGTGAGTGATGAGGAACTTCAGAAGAAGTTCTGCTCACTCACCTGCCACTCACCTTCTGTTGTGCAACCTGATTCCTAACAGGTCACAAACCAGTACTGGTCTGTGGTCCCAGGGTTGGCAACCCCTGTTTAGATCCTCCCCGTTTTTTTCCGTATTCAACCAACCATCTGGATGATTTTTGTCCTCCTTGCACAGTGTTTTAGATAGTTCTTTCCTTTTCTAATAATATTTCCTAGCTTTTTACCTATTATTTTCACCCAGATTTTAAAAATAATTTTTTAATTTAACTTCCCATAGACACCATCCTGAGCAGCAGTGTCTTGCAGACTAATGAGTGTCACCTAGAGGAGGCTATGCCTCCTATTAAAAATTTATCATATAACTTTCTGAAGATTCTGCCCAGCCTGTGTGACAGCCTGCCAGTTTCTAAAGCTGTATTATACCAGGGCCTCCAGACTCTATAGACTTGGTTTTCCTTTCTTTGATCATTTCCCCTTTTTTCCTTGATTTGCTTGTAGTCAGTGCTCCCTCCTATTTATAGGATATGCAGAGAACTACTCTTATCTCGTGGGTGAATGTGTCCCACCTCTGGATATTACAGCCAAACCCCCTCCATGCCCTGAAACACTGTGTGCTTCATGTTGGGTCTATTAAGCAAAGTCTTGAAATCAATACCGTCAGTATTATTTGTTTCAAGTCAGAACTCATATAAAGAAGGATTATATGAGTCTTCTCTTCACTTAGCTTGCTTCACAGATGGTACTTGGGCCAAAGTAGAGCTGTACAGGTGACATGGCAGGATTCCAGAAAAGATTCCCTCATTGTTGTTCTCCTTAACAATGAAAACCAGAATTAGCGTGGCCTTGTCACTGGGGGATGGATATTTAGGGCTTGGCCACTGTAGTATAGCAGATGTGAAACTATACAGCCCAGATTCTCTTTAAGGAAGAATTTACAGCCCGGGTATAGGGGATGTGGTTCAGAAACAGCATCTAGCTGTGGGATCCTTTAGGGTCTGCCTCAGCTGAAGAAAGCCTTCTCAAATTAGGTTGTACCCTCCTTGCCTCCTGCAATGTGAGACTAAGCCAGGGCAAGGGAGAGAAGCTCAGGATAGGACTAGGAATCTAATCTCATTACATTGCCATTTAGCTACTTTAAGTCTAAGGAATTTGAGAAAATTCTAAATTCAAACCTGGCCTTCCATGTCATTATATAAGCTAACCTATCAAAGTGGAAATACAGAACATATTTAAATTTTTTGTCCAGATTTAAAATATTTATACATATGATATTTTTAGTCATGCCCCAAGCCAAACAGTTGGCTAATAGACAGGGAGTTGGTGCTGGACAGGGAAGCCTGATGTGCCACAGTCCATGGGGTCATAAAGAGTCAGACAGGATTGAGTAAATGAACTGAAAGCCAAGCAACTGCACACTTGGACACCTGGTGTACAAATGAAACACTGAAATGATCTTCATTTCAAATATAGATATATTTGAATATATATCATCAAAATATATTGATCTTCAGCAAACTTCTTCTAGAGCATAAAGCGGTCGTACTTTCATGTTTTGTATTTGAGAGAGTGGTTTGTTTTTTATTGTGTATATACACTTTTGAATTTTTCATGAATGCCTTGAAAGAGCCTGAACTCTGATTATTAACTGTTGTCACTGTTGAGCAAATGTTTCTGGCAACCATAAGGAGCATCACTTGATATACAGACTGCAGTTCACAGGCAGAAGGATTGCTGGGTCCAAGTGTCTTTATTTCTTTNGTTTGTTTTTTATTGTGTATATACACTTTTGAATTTTTCATGAATGCCTTGAAAGAGCCTGAACTCTGATTATTAACTGTTGTCACTGTTGAGCAAATGTTTCTGGCAACCATAAGGAGCATCACTTGATATACAGACTGCAGTTCACAGGCAGAAGGATTGCTGGGTCCAAGTGTCTTTATTTCTTTGTCATTCTACGAAAAAAAAAAAAATGTGGGCTGTGCATGATCAGAGGGATCCCAATCTCCCAGCTCTGTGTACAGCTCTAAAATGAGAGAAGTCTTACATGGAGGGGACTATGCATTTTGGGCTCAGGCACCAAGCTGTCTGAGATCATATATCAGATAATTCAGGAAGACCTTGGGGAAGAAAACTCCAACTTCCCCAAACTTAGAAGCCTTGGGAATTGCACTTCTCTTCTTATAGAGAGATGAGCAGTCTGTGAGCAGTCTCTGTGAAGGAGGGAGGGGGCTGAGTCTTTGGCTCCAGCTGGCTTGCCACAGGCAAGTTGATGATTTGGACCTTATTTTCTGTATGATCTATAAAATGAATAAATAGGTAAAAATGGAACTCATGTTTTCAATAGTAAGAAGTTGATAGGTAAAATGTTTACAGAAAAGGATAGGGTTTGTGTTCCAGAAGCCAGTTTAAATTGGTGTTGCTTTTCTCTTTGGTTTTGTAATATATTCATGTGAACAAGTAATATAATTCCTCTAAATTATAATGTGATTTCCTGCTTACCTATAACCTCTATGTAAGTCCAAGATAAAATTAATTTTGTGTTAAATATTTAAACTTCATATTTTATAATTCTTAGGGAAATACAATTTTAGGTCTGAAGTTTCTCTAGTGTCCATCTGAAGTTTCTGTAGTGTAAATCTGTGTCTTTGAAATATTAACTGCTTTAAGTATTATGTGTATTTGTTGAGCCAAAGTATTTCTATGTGTATGTGTGTATTAGTCACTCAGTCGTGTCCAACTCTTTGCGACTCCATAAACGGTAGCCTTTCAGGCTCCTCCATATATGGGATTCTCCAGGCAAGAATACTGGAGTGGATTGCCATTCCCTTCTCCAGGGGATTTTCCTGACCCAGGGATCAAACCCAGGTCTCCTGCATTGCAAGCAGATTCTTTACCATCTGAGCTACAGGGAAGATCTCTATAAGTATTTCTATATGAAACATTTTTATATGATTAAAGTAAGAGATAAAATTTAGTTCACTCATATTCATTGCTTAATATAAGCATTAAAGATCATAATTGCAAAAGTGAAACAAGATATAAATTTTAAAATGGAATATCTCTTGTTGACAAGATATATCTATATTTAAATAACAAAATTACTTGATACAATTCTAAGAAAAAAAAATAGCTCTCATTGTTCATATGGCCTCTAAAGGTCCAATTTACTTTTACATAGATAGATATTTAGTTTAATGGCTCAGAAGACTAATCAAGAAATATTCTAATGGATTTTTAAATACCTTTTTTTTTTTTTTTTGCTATTCTTAGTACATTTCTGGTTTTTCTTCTAGAAGGCATTAGTAGAACACACTAGTATTGGCTCTTGCAAATTTTTGAGCCAATCTTCACAGAAGCAAATATGCTAGTACGTTACATTCAGGAAAGCATAGAATACTCTTTAAAACTGGAATGTAGTGGCCTAGACTCCAATATCTGGCTCTTGCTTGTCTTCTCAATTTTCTTGAGGCAAATTAGAAGGGGTTTAAAGTCAGCTAGAAGGTGATGGCACTCCACTCCAGTACTCTTGCCTGGAAAATCCCATGGATGGAAGAACCTGGTAGGCTGCAGTCCATGGGGTCGCGAAGAGTCAGACGTGACTGAACGACTTCACTTTCACCTTTCATTTTCATGCATTGGAGAAGAAAATGGCAACCCACTTCAGTGTTCTTGCCTGGAGAATCCTGGGGACGGGGGAGCCTGGTGGGCTGCCATCTATGGGGTCGCACAGAGTCGGACACGACAGAAGCGACTTAGCAGCAGCAGCAGCAGGGTCATTTTGCTGTCATTAATGCCTGCTTCAAGGCTAAAAATGAGGACTCTGGGGAATAACTGCCTCAATTCATGAACTAGTTCTAGGATTTACTATTAGCATCCCCTTGTACTCTCAACAGCTCATAGCCCAGTGCCTGACAAATAATAATAACTAAATAAAAGTACATTGAGTCCACAAAGCAGTATTATATCTTAGACTAGATTTTAGATACACTGGGCTTAACTTTCAAAGCAATTAGTTCCTCTTCATTTTTTGTGAGGTCCTCAAAATAATGCTTATGAAAATAAGTATCAGAGTAAGAAATTCATGACTTGTTTACTAAGTTGTTTACTAAGTAAACAAAGGGTTTTTGTTAGGTTGTTTACTAAGTTACCCACACAAGTTGTTTTATATCCTTTGAGAGCTTCAATCCTCACTCTTTTGAAACAAAGATAACAGAAATGTATATTCTGAAATTAAAAGAGATTGTCTACATAAGATAATGTCAATCCATGTTAGTACTCAGCCAGGATTATAGGATCCAACCTAGCCCAACTCATTCTCTTGACCCATCCACCCCACTAAAGCATTCTGTGTTGCCAGTAAGTTTTGTTATTAATCTTGACAGTTCTAATAAATTGGAAAGCCATGTTTGAAGTCTGAAACCTATAAATTTTAAACATCAACATTTAGTAAATAACAACTATTCTAATTTTTAGTTTTATCTTACCACAGAAAGTCAAATATTTTCATCATAATAATAAATATTTGTTTTATATATTCACCAATTTCTTAATGAGATTTAAAGGATTTTGTTTATGTTTCCCTCCACCCTGAGGCTATAAAACTATTTCATGACACTAAAGTCAAATTTTTAACTTACTGGTAAGATCTGAAATGCTTATTTAATGAGGTTCTAAATACTGGTCTAATTCAAAAAATGATGCTAGTCACCATTAACATTAGCAGTCTACAGTAGCTTAATATGTTACATATAATTAGTATTAATCTTCAATCATTTGGCATTTAAAGGCATTAAAAGCTACTCAAAGTATCTAGCTAAGAAACTGCCAGTAATTGATAATATCTACCTCCAGCTTTAGAAAAATATAATCTCAGCTAGAAGTCTCCAGATGGGGTTAGTAAAAGAACAAAAATGTTTCTTGTTGCTCTCAGTATAGTCTGCTCTTCATATCAAACAGAGAGAAAGAATATGAAATGCTAAGAATTAAAAACTGAGTTTGCCCATCACTTTGTTAATGCTGATATTTTCATTAAATTGGCTGAAAAAAATGAATGGTGCTGCATTTGGAGGAGAAACAAAGGAACTGCTCACGTTAATTTTTCTAGGTAAATGTTAGCTCTTCCAATTCCATAACTAGTAATTTAATCCTAAAATGTTCTTTTTAATATTAAACAACACTTAGGTTATATAGGAACACAGATTTAGAGGAGATAGAAAATGTCTTTGTATATGTAGATGTAATCAATGAAACTCAAAGATTAATTATCAAGATGTCANAACCAGTCCATTCTGAAGGAGATCAACCCTGGGATTTCTTTGGAAGGAATGATGCTAAAGCTGAAACTCCAGTACTTTGGCCACCTCATAAGAAGAGTTGACCCATTGGAAAAGACTCATGCTGGGAGGGATTGGGGGCAGGAGGAGAAGGGGACGACCGAGGATGAGACGATTGGATGGCTTCACGGACTCGATGGATGTGAGTCTGAGTGAACTCCAGAAGATGGTGATGAAAAGGGAGGCCTGGCATGCTGTGATTCATGGGGTTGCAAAGATTCGGACACGAGTGAGTGACTGAACTAAACTGAACTGCAATGTCCTCCTCCAAGGGATCTTCCCCACCCAGGAAAGCCTCTCATGTAGTTTGCATTAATTAGCAGGCAGGTTCGTTACAACTAGCATGACCTGGAAAAGCCATCCTTTGGCCAGAGTATAATACGCAGATGAAATTTAAATAGAGAAAACCCAAAATTCTCTATCATAAAGCAAATGATACATTAAGCTTCATGAACTAAAAGTTAGTAATTCTCTAATTATTAGTCTTAGGCAAGTTAATGCAATTTTGAAAGCCTAAAGGGTATGCTTAGACTTTAAAGACAAAACCAAATTCATCATTCAGTTGTGTCATTAAAGCCTAAATGTGCACTCAGGAAATAATTTCTAAAATGATTCAGATAATTATTTCATAGTAGTCTGAAACATTTTTAACTGGAAATTAGTTATAAAACAAACAAAGAAAAAAAATTGTTCTCTTGTGTATTGTTTCTTTCTTTACTCCAGGATATACAGAGGACTACTTAATAAGTGGGGGAAGGGAAGAAAAACAGGAACACAGCAGGATGGTTCACGATTTTTTTTTCCTCCCATGCATAAAAAGCTGAGTAAAATAAAAACTAAAATCTTCTAAAGAATGGGACTGTCCTGTCCCTCCTGCCCCCACACTCCAGTTTTTCTTAAACCCTTCATCTGAGAAACCTGGAGATAAAAGAAATTGGTTATCTTAGTAGATAAAGGATGTCACTGGAGAAAAAACTTAAATAAAGATTTAGAGATGGTTAAAATTGTGTGGAATGGCAAAAGGACACCTTGACAGAATGGTTTTGTAAAGAGTGTCAATGAATTTAGTGAAAAAAAAAAAATCAAAAAAGAGGCTTACAGATGATTTACTTACACACAGCTCTAAGATTTCCTTTTCAGAGGAAAGGTTTCATAGTCACTATTGTAAAATTTCTCACTTAACAAATTGGTTCTTTTGTAATGTGTCATTGGAAACATTTTACATGAGAAATGCAAAATTCAAATATAAACAACTATTAGCTATGTTGCCAAATTTCTCCCATATTTCCTTTAATCACTTACTGTGTTTCACTTCAAAGATTGCCAAACTGAATTAGTCTATGAACTAAAAAATATTTGAAANATGAGAAATGCAAAATTCAAATATAAACAACTATTAGCTATGTTGCCAAATTTCTCCCATATTTCCTTTAATCACTTACTGTGTTTCACTTCAAAGATTGCCAAACTGAATTAGTCTATGAACTAAAAAATATTTGAAAAGTTCAGTTCAGTTCAGTTCAATCACTCAGTCATGTCCGACTCTTTGCGACCCCATGAATCGCAGCACGCCAGGCATCCCTGTTCATCACCATCTCTCGGAGTTCACTCAGATTCATGTCCATCGAGTCCGTGATGCCATCCAGTCATCTCATCCTCTGTTGTCCCCTTTTCCTCCTGCCCCCACTCCCTCCCAGCATCAGAGTTTTTTCCAATGAGTCAACTCTTCGCATGAGGTGGCCAAAGTACTGGAGTTTCAGCTTTAGCATCATTCCTTCCAAAGAAATCCCAGGGCTGATCTCCTTCAGAATGGACTGGTTGGATGAAATATTAATCTAATTCTGTGGTAGGCAACAACTCCTAAATTTTCTGTAATGCAATGATTATAAGAACATAGCTAAAAACCAAGATAAAGAGAAAAAGAACTGTATAAGCAACCAAAGCTGATCAAAAGCCTTCTAAGTATTTCATTCTAATGATGTATGGCAAAACCAATACAATATTGTAATTAACCTCCAATTAAAATAAATAAATTTATATAAAATATAAATAAAGCTTTTCAGAATATTGAACACTTTTACATCATATACAATTCAAATACACATTATGGCTAGTTCCTCAATTTATAGAAAATAAGAGGTAACAAAATTTAAATTAGAAGGTAGGATTCCCACAGGGAAGTTCCTAGACCTTGATCCAGCAATACCATATCTAGAAACTCATTATGCACATATATTGTTTTGCAACTGTGTAAGTATAAAGATGTTTACCACTTATTCACCACTCCTCTACTTTTTTTCAAGTAGAAAAAAAAATTGTAAACAAATCAATTCCCATTCTGAGGTTTAAAAAAGGATGGTTCATTCACACATGGAGTATAGCGTGTGCCTATTTTAAAAGAAAAATGATTGTGTTCTGTCATACTAATACGGAAAAACTGAAAATTTTTCTGTAAGTGAATTGGTAATTTTAAAATGTTTAAATCCAGAAATATTTCTGAAAGATTATATAAGAAAAAAGTAATTGCTTATGTCAGGAATGTGAGAATAAGGGTGAGAAGGGGCAGTATGCCAAACTCAACCCATTTTACAGAAGAAACCGAAACTCAAAGAAACTACAGAAATAGTAATAGTTCTTCTGTTTGAATTCTGTATTCAAGGTCAAGGATTCCAATTCCAGAATAGGAGCATTTAATATTCATAATATTGCTTCTAATGAGAATAAAAATAAGCCTGATAATATATGACATATATCATATATTAAAATGCCAACTTGATAACTAATGCATTTTATTCATCTGGACACATATTTTATTCAAGATTCACTTTAAAACAAGACAAACAAACAAAAACATGAAACAACAAAAAATAATTCTTGTAGTTCAGATGTTCATCTCTATGTCAATGTGTGAGTATTTGTGCATTTTACAAAATATTCCAGGGTTATATAGTCTTTCACAAAATAACTTTTCCCTCTGAAATTCCCAGGCACACAGTGTCTTGAGCTGCAGTTGGTCGCAGATGCAGTGATCTATAAGTAGACACAAGTTTAAAGGCCATTCACCAGAGCCCAGCAATCAGCACTAACTACTATAGGCTTCAGAGTGGAATTCACATATTGATTTTGCTGTATAAATCCTCTTCTGGTGGCCTCCTGCATTGCCTTACAGATTACCTCTGTACCTGTAAATCATCCCACAGCTGAGATTGGTTGTACCACTCATAAACCTGATTCTTTGATTTAAGTGTTAGGGAACTGGAAGCAGATATTTTCATTAATCTTTTATGTACTTTTTTCTTACATTTTTCTTCAGGATAGTGTGAACATAATTATATAGTTTTAACCTTTCTTGAATTATAATTTAAGATATTTGGCTCATAGATATTACAATGTAAGAAAGGTTAGCCCTGGGCTAATTTGTGAAATACATATTTTTAGAAAACCCAATGTCTTTGAGTTCTTTCTTTCACCTTCTATGCCTTCACTCCCTCAGGCACCTACTGCTTTGATTTAAACAATTTAATATCAATTTATATTGCTATAAATTGTATGCAACTACTACAAGTTTTTAAATCCTATTTCCACCCTAAGGTTTAAACATTAACAAGTATCAGCTACTTTAAGGGAAGCTTTAAGATTATCTTAGGTTGGAGATGCTTTACGTCAGGGAGCCAACTTTTGGAACATCCACCACGTTCATAATAATGCCTTTAAATATATTTCTGGTAGTTTCTGGTAGAGCTATGGTAGCCTTATTTCTTCTACCCAACTTTGCCTCAGCCCCAGCCAATTGGATAGCCATTTGATGCTGGTTGGTCCAAGAAAGTTCTTTCAACAAAGAAGTTTCACTTGAGAATAAGAGTTTCTAACTGAGATTGAATAGTGATATAAAATCTCAGAAGTTGTGACTCTGCATACAACTGCCCAGGGACTGAGTATGAGAGAAACCAGGCCTGCAGAAACAAGACATGAAGGTTTTAATTGAGAATAAGAAACAAGATATGGAGAAACACACAAAGTTCAAATGTCCTTGTTCCATTCCGACTCTTGAATTCAATGGGGTATTTTTATTTTCTTGTGAAAATTAGCCCATTTCAATTAAGTTACACCAAACTGGGTTTTGTTACTTGTGAACCAAGTACTACAACTGATGTATGGCACTTGTCATCCCCTTCCCTTTGGGGATAAGATTATTCAATATTCTCTGAGGAAATGAAATTATTTCACCCACAGTCTGTGGCATCAGATAAAACTGCTTCCACTTTTAGATCCAGGGCTTAGCTTTCGATCTAAATTAACCAGGGCACCCCATTTTCAGCGAATATGACTGGTTTATGGATGGATACATGGTACACTGAGAGTCAATGGCATGAAGGGTAACTTTCCTGGAATTTTTGGGAGATATTCACTTTTCCTTTGGAATTTGAACCTGCAAGTTCATAGTTTAGAACAACTTGCACACTCTCGCTCTGAAGAAGAGTCAGTTTATACTAAAGTCAAGTCTAAAGAAGTATCACTTAACAAAAAAGAAAAAAAGTACTACAGTGGCTTCAGCTGAATCTCAGGTTCAAACTCTATTGTATTTTATATACTCTGTACTTTTCAACCAAAAGCCTCCTAACTGATATAAAGCTACAGAGATACAAATGCTACAGAGATACAGTTGCCTTCTTTATCTAAATTATATCTTATTTTTTCAAGTAAAAGAGAAAATTCAGATGCTAGGATCATTATATTTAAATTTATGTTTTCTATAAGCAAAAAGACAACATTAATTTAATTTTTATAGCAAAGGTAATTTATTAATTTTGCATTTCATCTTTCAAATTACAATATTTAGCAAATGCTTTGTATCACATAGAGAAAAAGCAACAGATAGGAGATGAGAAAACCTCAGTTTGCCCCTAATTTTCCTATACACTAGTTATTTATAAACTAGGAAATCTATTTCTCTCTCTCTCTCTCTCTTTCTCTCTCTCTCTCTCTTGCTTTCATGAAATAGATAACACATATACCCAGGTAATCCATAAAGTTCCTAGGGAGATAAAAGCGACAAGTTGTAAGATTCAAAGCTCCTCAGAAATATCTATAGCAATATACGTATGCACTTGTGCATTCTTCAGAAATTAAAATATAAATCCTTAGATTTGTAGAATATACTTTTCTCCTAAAATAAATATTTAGCATACATACAATATCAAGTTTTATGTAGTCTCAAATTTCCATCCTACTGGAGTTAAGGTAGGACTCTTTTCTTGCTTGAGTGGGCAATACTCAAGAAAGTTGAGTATTACTGGAGCAGTAGTCAGTGACTTATTGAATGCTTATGGAGCAACAGTTGTGCTAAGTTGCTTCAGTTGTATATGACTCTTTGTGACACTATGGACTGTAGCCCATCAGGCTCCTCTGTCCTTGGGGCTCTCCAGGCAAGAATACTGGAGTGGGTTGTCATGCCCAACTCCAGGAAACCTTCCTGACCCAGAGATCAAAGTCATGTCTCATGTCTCTTGGACTGGTATGTGGATTCTTTCCCACTATCACTACTTGGGAAGCCCCAGTATTGCCCTAGATCAATATTACGAAGGGTCAGATTGCTTGAAGAAGTATAGCAAAGTACTGGCCCTTGAAAATATGCAATACTTAACAAGTAAGGGATCTTTGGGCTCTAGCAGAAGGCAATGGCAACCCACTCCAGTACTCTTGCCTGGAAAATCCCATGGACAGAGGAGCCTGGTAGGCTGCAGTCCATGGGGTCTCTGAGTCGGATACGACTGACTGAGCATCTTCACTCTCACTTTTCACTTTCACGCAATGGAGAAGGAAATGGCACCCCACTCCAATGTTCTTGCCTGGAAAATCCCAAGGACAGGGGAGCCTGGTGGGCTGCCGTCTCTGGGGTCGCACAGAGTTGGACACGACTGAAGCGATTTAGCAGCAGCAGCAGCAGCTTTCAATCATGACAAAATTTTTAATTGTGACAAATTTTTTAATTGTGAGAAAATAAAAATGCATAAAGTCAAGGAAATTATCTTTAACCTGCAATTAATAGCACAGTTCTTTGAATTACTGAGACTGTTTCTATTCCCTCATTTGTCAAAACTTAGATAAGGCTAAGTTTTGTTGCTATAGGGTATATTTTCAGAATATTTGCCTTTTTAAAAAACTGAATATAAACAGCATATTGAAAAGTCAAAATGGTTTGGTTTGATAAATGATAAAGTAACAGTTTTTATTCCTAGGTTTCTTAAAATTCTGCTAGGTACAAAATAAAATCTGATCACTGAAAGATAGACAAGAATTCATTCAACAAACAGTTGTAGACCTATTAAAGGCTAGACACTGGGCTTATAAAATAAAATATAGATTTTGCTATGTAGGAAAATCAAAATAAATAGCAGAAACAAATAGATAAAACCCTGAACAGAATACTACTCCAACGGTGCTCTAATTATGAGTATCATGCATTGTACTTTTGTTATGCTATGATACTCATAATTAGAGCACTTCTGGAGTAGTATTCCATTCAGCATTTTATCTATTTGTTTCTGCCATACATTTTGATTTTCATGCATGGCAAAATTTATGTTTTAATTATTTTAGTATCCCAGTGTCTAGTCTATAATAAGCCTAATAACTGTTTGTTGAATGAGTGAATTTTAAAGATTGCTTATAGAGTACCTTCCTGGATATCAATAAGCCAATTACATCAAGCTAATTACTTGGTTGATTGACTATTATTGCTGCTAATAGTCTTTGAAAATTTCAAATAAACTTATTCATATGTTAAGGAGAAAGGTGGATTAGATTTTTTATGGAATATAGTCAAGAGAATTTTAAAGAGTTTTCTGTTCATTAATGTTAACAGGGAAATGAAATAAGACTGGTATCAATAAACTTTACTAATAAACTTTACTAATAAATTTTACTTTAAAAACTAATACTTTTTTCCTGAATTAAGTATGACCATATGTTCAAACTTTAGCAGATAAAGAAATTAAAGGAATAAAACTAAGAGAATCCTGTATGTAACCATCCCAACAATAGTTGATGGCATTTATTAAACTATTCACACTATTTTTCACACACACACACACACACACACACACACAGAAAACCACATATGTTGTCAGATGCTCACTGATAAAAACTGAACAACCCGTGCTTTGGGACATATTTCAGTCACATTTATTTTTGCTATTTTCTCTTAGAATTCTGGTGGCTAGGTTCATTCACTGCCAAATTTACAGAGAAATAGTTGACACTGACACAAAAATACTGTGATATTAANACTGATAAAAACTGAACAACCCATGCTTTGGGACATATTTCAGTCACATTTATTTTTGCTATTTTCTCTTAGAATTCTGGTGGCTAGGTTCATTCACTGCCAAATTTACAGAGAAATAGTTGACACTGACACAAAAATACTGTGATATTAACTCCTAGGAGTAGAGATTCTTGAGCCTCTCCTCAAATCCAGTCTTCTGGCAGAGGTAGGATTTGGAGGAGGATAGTATTCGATCCCTGGGTTCAGAAGACCCCCCCAGAGGAGGGCATGGCAATACACTCCAGGATTCTTGCTTGGAGAATTCCATGGACAGAAGAGTCTGGTGAGCTATGGTCCATAGGGTCACGAAGAGTCAGACATGACTAAAATGACTTAGCATGTACTCACGCATGAATGGTATTCCAGGTAGACGGCCAGGTTGCCTGGCCCACCCAGGAAAGGATGGGACTACCAAAACTACCTTTTCCATTGATAAAGTGATTGGAAAACCTCTGGCCTCCAGCTACTTTGGTTCATCTCTGTTCCACTAGACTGGTAGAAAGAGGTCTGCTGACAATTAAGTTTAAAAGAGGGATCATTAGTACATTAGGATGTACTGATGATCTGTATCTGATTCCAGTGAATATGAGTCTTTGCTCTCCTGACAGGTGGTAAAAAATGAACTAGTAGTAAACTGATCAGTGGGCCAGGACAAATAAATACTAGACTTCCTTGGGTATATTTGGAGATGAGAAGTCCCTAAAAGGGGAAAAGCTACTCCTGTTAAGTTCTATAAGGGGAAAAGCTACTCCTGTTAAGTTCTATAAATGGAACATTAAANATAATTTGTATTTTCTTTATTTGATCATGACTGGTCATACTATAATTTTATCAATTGTTTTAAGAAAAAAATATTGAAATTGTTCCTTTGTTACCTTTTGTCTTCCATGTTTTTGATTTCTGCTCTTATTTCCTTCTTCTATATATCAGGTTTGAATCACCATTTTTTAATTCACTTATTAAGAAGTTTTGTTTCAAATAAGTGTATTTAAAACTATAACTTTTCCTCTTAGCACTGCTTTAAATGTATTCTATGGGTCTTGACATGTTCCATTACAATAATCCAATGCAAAAATACTTATTTCCTTTCTGATTTCTTCCTTAAAAAATGGGATATTTTAAGCTGTACTGCTTAATTCCTGAACAGTTTGATATGATATTGTTTCTTGTTGTTATTGTTCTTTATTTCTAATGATTAATAAAAATATTCTCAATCATTTTATATTTATTAGGCTTTCATTATTATTCATTTTACTGGCTGTTTTGGTAAATATCTCATGTAAATTTCAAAGAATATGTATTCTGTTATGTTGGGGTAAAATACTCTTTAAAATAACTAAGTAAAGTTAGTTAATTATCTAATTGCTTTTTTTTTAACGACTTCTGTAATCTCATTGTTTTTTGTTTGTTTGCACTTGAAGCAATAAATACATTTCTCAGATTTTGTATTTGAGCTCCCTGCATCATACAGTAAATGTCCACTGGCTATACAATTTTACATATGGTAATGTACATGTTTTATTGGATTCATGCTGTCTTCCTCTATTTCTATGCATTTTTGCTTGATATATTTTGAAGCTAAAGCATTTGATTGAGCTAGATTTAGANTATTTGAGCTCCCTGCATCATACAGTAAATGTCCACTGGCTATACAATTTTACATATGGTAATGTACATGTTTTATTGGATTCATGCTGTCTTCCTCTACTTCTATGCATTTTTGCTTGATATATTTTGAAGCTATAGCATTTGATTGAGCTAAATTTAGAAATGCATAACTTTTTCTAGTAGAATGATCGTCTTACCATTTCAAAATACTTCCTTTAGTCTCCATTAATAATGCTTTCCTTGAAGTCAATTTTAATATCAGCATAACTTCAACTAATGCTTGTTTTGTTGGTATATTCAAGGGATTAGATTAAATAGATTCAAGGATTAGATAAAAATTCAAGGGATTACATTGATAGAGTACCTGATGAATTATGGACAGAAATTCCTGACATTGTACAGCAGACACTGATAAAGACCATCTCCAAGAAAAAGAAATACAAAAAGGCAAAATGGTGATCTGAGGAGGCCTTATGAATAGCTGTAAAAAGAAGAGAAGTGAAAGGTAAAGGAGAAAAGGAAAGATATATCCACTTGAATGGAGAGTTCCAAAGAATAGCAAAGAGAGATAAGAAAGCCTTCCTCAGGGATCAATGCAAAGAAATAGAGGAAAACAGTATAATGAGAAAGACTACTGATCTCTTCAAGAAAATTAGAGATACCAAGTGAATATTTCATGCAAAGATGGGCACAATAAAGGACAGAAATGGTATGGACCTAACAGAGCAGAAAATGTTAAGAAGAGGTGGAAGGAATACATAGAAGAACAATACAAAACAGACCTTCATGACCCAGATAATCACAATGGCGTGATCACTCACCTAGAGCCATACATGCTGGAATGTGAAGTCAAGTGGGTCTTAGGAAGCATAACTATGAATAAAGCTAGTGGACATAATGGAATTCTAGTTGAGCTGTTTCAAATCCTAAAAGATGATGCTGTGAAAGTGCTGTACTCAATATGCCAGCAAATTTGTAAAACTCAGTAGTGGCCACAGGACTGGAAAAGGTCTGTTTTCATCCCAGTCCCATGGAAAGACAATGCAAAAGAATGCTCAAACTAGATTGCAATTGCACTCATCTCACACACTAGCAAAGCAATGCTCAAAATTCTCCAAGCCAGGCTTCAACAGTACTTGAACCATGAACTTCCAGATGTTCAAGCTGGATTTAAAAAAAGTAGAGGAACCAGAGATCAAATTGCCAACATCCTTTGGATCAGAGAAAAAGCAAGAGAGTTCCAGAAAAACATCAACTTCTGCTTTATTGACTATACCAAAGCCTTTGATTGTGTGGGTCACAACAAACTGTGGAAAATTTTTCAAGAGATGTGAATACCAGACCACCTGATCTGCCCCCTGAGAAATCTGTATGCAGGTCAGGAAGCAACAGTTAGAACTGGACATGGAACAACAGACTGGTTCCAAGTCGGGAAAGGAGTACGTCAAGGCTGTATATTGTCACCCTGCTTATTTAACTTATATGCAGAGTATATCATGAGAAACGCTGGGAGAAATATCAATAACTTGTGATATGCAGATGACACCACCCTTATGGCAGAAAGCAAAGAACTAAAGAGCCTCTTGATGAAAGTGAAAGAGGAAAAAGAAAATGTTGACTTAAAACCCAATATTCAGAAAACTAAGATCATGACATCCAATGCTATCATTTTATGGCATAATCTCCCCATCTGGGGAGGTTATGGAAACAGTGACAGACTTTATATTCTTGGGGCTCCAAAATCACTGCAGATGGTGACGGCAGCCGTGAAATTAAAAGACGTTTGCTCCTTGGAAGAGAAGTTATGACTAGCCTAGACAGCATATTAAACAGAAGAGGCATTACTTTGCCAATAAAGGCCCATCTAGTCAAATCTATGGTTTTTCCAGTAGCCATGTGTAGATGTGAGAGTTGGACTATAAAGAAAGCAGAGTGCCGAAGAATTGATGCTTTTGAACTGTGGTGTTGGAGAAGACTCTCGAGAATACCTTGGACTGCAGGAAGATTCAACCAGTCCATCCTAAAGGAAATCAGTCTTGAGTATCCATTGGAAAGACTGATGGTGAAGCTGAAACTCCAGTACTTTGGCCACCTGATGTGAAAAACTGACTCATTGAAAATGACCCTGATGCTCAGAAATATTGAAGGCAGGAGGAAAAAGGGATGGCAGAG
Source organism: Neotragus pygmaeus (assembly GCA_006410875.1). NCBI lineage: Eukaryota > Metazoa > Chordata > Mammalia > Artiodactyla > Bovidae > Neotragus > Neotragus pygmaeus. The sequence continues at coordinate 31,158 of SJYV01013154.1, read as the reverse complement.
GATGAGATGGTTGGATGGCATCACTGACTCAGTGGATATGAGTTTGAGTAAGCTCTGGGAGTTGATGATGGCATACTGCAGTTCATGGGTCACAAAGAGTCAGACAGAACTGAATGACTGAACTGAACTGAATTAATCTTTGCATTATTATTTCCAAATCTATACTTTCACTTATATTTTAATTTGCACAGTATATTACTGTTATAGTTGTGTATTTTCATTTCTTTTTAAAATTTGTTCATGTATTTCCTCTTTGTATAATTCTTCAATCCTTCCTGAATTTGAGTTTCCTGCTGATAGTATTTTTCTCTGTGTTTAGTATTTCTTTTAGTAGAGCTATGCTGAAAATGAACGTTCTCAGTTTTTGTTGCTGTTTTCTGTTATTTGGTCTGAAAACACTTTATTTTCCCACCTTTATTAAAACTGTATTTTCCCTGGGGAGAGTCTCTTGATTGGATTTTCCAGCTCCCGTTAATATAACATTCAATTTGGTCTGCAGCAAGTAAAAAACAAAACAAAACAACAAACAAACAAAAACTAAAATAAAATAAAAATCACCAACAATCCCTCCCAATTTTAACTTTTCCATCACATATTTCTCCTTATTCTCTTCTTTACCAGAAATTGAAATCTTTACCTGTTTCCAAAATTACCTTTCTCATCCTTGCCTTTCCCCTTTCCTACATTCCTTACTTTCTTTACAAAATCCTTTATTAATATTTATTTTTGACAGCTTAGTATACATATATCCTTGTTTTCTAGTAATAATATTCTTATTCTCTTTTATAGAATCCTCTTTCTTTTTCAAATGACTCAGATGGGATGTCAATCAAAATGAATCACCTTCTCTCCATCCAGAATGCCTACATAATCCAATCAAGACCAAACTTTTTTTTTTTTTTTTGAAATATGAATCTTGAGCTAGTTGCCTAAAGACTGAAAATGATTAGAATCGATTCTTCCTGATGATGATACATTATAGAAACATTATAATTGTCTTTGTGGCCTTGATATTTCCTACTTTTTTTCCCCCCAAACTAATGCCTGTACATAGTAAGTAAAAGAATAAAAGCAATAGTTTCCATTGGTAAGGTGTACTATAGAATTTAATTAACAAGTGAATATAGAGGATTTTCTGTAACAGAACAACCAACAGGTTGATGGGACTTTAGTCCATGATATTTGAAGACTAAGCGAAATATTTAGGACATCAAGATCAGAACCCCAAACTGCTGTCTTCTGAAAAGGTATTCCCTTTTGCATGTTTATATACTCAATCCAAAGATGGAAAGGAAACTGATCCAAATTTTTTAAATCTATATTTACTTATTATGTCCAGAAAGCAAACAGATTTCTAGATCTAAGGAAACATTATTATTACTAATAGCAGTGAATCTATTGGTTCCCTATACTCCATTCACTTCTTTTGGGTAACAGAATGAGAGCCAGATGGCTGGGCATATGTATAAAGGGGTGTATTTTAAAATTTTGAATCTGGAATTTATATAAAAACTACTAGTGATTGCTTTACCCCATCCTGTGAATGGGAGGGAAACCTTATCTCCCTAATATATTCTCTTTGAAGAGAAGTCAGCCCCTAGCTTGCAAATCTTTTGAACATAAATGAATCACTTCTGGTTTTATTATGTTTTGAAATGTCTACCTATGGCTCCAGGTAGTGATAAATCTATCTCTCTAGAGGCCTCTATCTATTTTGTTAACCTTTTAGCCTCCAAATATTTTCCTTTACTGCAGATTCCAGTTTTCCATGTTCAAAAATTTCTAATTATGCAAAAACATTAAAATATTTTATCTATAGTTACACAGTTACTGCTGTTTTGCCATAAATAAGAGATTACATTCAGTTAGACGTTGATTAAAGAGAGATCAGACTCCATATTACTGTATTCATTCAAACATGAGGTCAAGACGATCATTTAGAAGATAACTTATAAAGCTATAATGGGGATTCAAGCCTCTAACATATCATCGAGATATGGCAAGAATACAGAATGGCACACTCAAATAGGGATACTGCCAACACTTTTATGAATAAATTTGCAAAAGCATGGTTAAATCAAAGAAAAGCAAATAAGAGATGGTAGAGCATCTTGGGGCTAAGAACAGTGGTGAGCCATAACCAACCTGAAGTTAAAGAAGAAAGGGGAATGATGGGTTGCCAGAACTCAGAGATCTCTATCCCTCCCTCTGTGGGAGAAGGTCACACAGCAGGAAATAAGGCCTGATATGGAGAGCATATTGATGGTTTCAAACTGTGGTGTTGGAGAAGACTCTTGAAAGTCCCTTGGACAGCAAAGAGATCAAACCAGTCAATCCTAAAGGAAATCAACCCTCAATATTCATTGGCAGGACTGATGCTGAAGCTGAACTTCCCCTACTATGGCCACCTGATGCGAAGAGCCAACTCATTGGAAAAGATCCTGATGTTGGGAAAGATGGAAAGCAGGAGGAAAAGAGGGAGACAGAGGATGAGCTGATTGAATGGCATCACTGACTGAATGGACATGAGTTGAACAAACTCTGAGAGAGAGTGAAGGACAGGAAAGCCTGGCATGCTGCAATCCATGGAGTCACACAGAGCCAGATATGACTTAGCAACTGAATGACAACTGAACAACAATGGAGAGCATAACCACTGCAACCTCCTGTAGCCTGATAGAGAGAATGCTGGGGAAATATACACCTTGACTATTCTCTGATACCCTCAGCCTCCCAACTTCAGCCTTCTGCTGGTGATCTTCACATGTCTAACTCATCAGGAGACCAGAAGACAAGAGAGCCCAGTTAACTGAATCCACAAAGGCCACCAACACATTCCATGCACAGACTCTTCTGGTAAGTGAATAAGGCACCAGGTATGCAGCCCAAACACTTCCAGGAACATGTGAACTTAACCCTAAAAGTCTCTGATTCTTTGAAAGATTACTCCTAATATGTTCTTTCAAGAAAAGTCTCACAGCCTGAAAGAAACACTTGAAGAATGGATGATAAATTGCTGTATAAAAATAGATATTAGAAGTCAACCATTAAATACAAATTGATATGACTTAATGGCAAAAGTTAAATAAATCTTTTCTAATGGAGAAGGCTAAGCTTTACTTGTTCCTGGTTCCTTTGACCCATACGTGCTATTCTGAGTTCATCAGTTTAGACCATCAGCCAGTTTGCTTTCAATACTTTTCTTATCTGAGGCAGACATTTCAAGAGTCAGGGATCCATACCATCTGGGGCAGAGGAAAGGAGACCCAGAACTGGGTGCCAAGACCATACTGCTGACACTACATTACGAAACATCTCACTCTTTCCCTGTGAGGCTTCACTGAAAAGACTTCACAGACAGTACCATATGTCAGTGAGAACTGCAAAACCTAGTCAAGAGTTTGGAGAAGCAAGTGCAAAAGCTACTAGTTTCTCATGTTATTTTGTTTCAAATCTATACTCTACCAGTGATAGGTATAGCTGATCTAAAAATGCTTTTATCTATCATTTTTTGTTTCATTTCAAATTTTGACTGGCAGTCAATAGTAATGCAATCCAAATATGCAAAGCAATTTTATGCTGCCTTCTGTCATAAATTAAAATGTTCCATTAACTAAATAAATTCTCAATGGCATAAATCAGCCCACACTAAGTAAATCACAGTTAGTGAAAACCAAATTGTAATTCCATAAAAGTGATTAAGTACTGGCAAGACATAGTGAGATATATTATCTGTGGTGGAAAGCATGATTATTCAATATCTGTATGTCGTATTTTAGACTGGCTAATTTCCTCCATGATAGGTATTTTTTTTACTGGAAATATTTAAAGAAAAATATATATCACATAAAATTTTGTATTTTCTTCTTGCTTTGGAATGTTTTGTCATTGCCTCTTCATTAGAGCATACTTTGAAATATAGTTGATGATTGGTTTACAAATTTGAAAACCAATAATGGATAACATATTTACCCTAAAATGTAAATAACCTTCCTGTCAGTAGAGTTGATCATTTCTAAATTACAAAATTTATTCTCTTGAATGTGTCATGAACACTATTGTATATGTTATGAACACTACTGGACTGCTTTCAGTTATTCATTTTAGAAACTCGTTCCTCTTCCCCCCGCTCCCCATCAGTTTGCTAACTACATAAAGCCTGGGGATTTTATAAATTAATATGTGAAGGTGGTGAATTTATATTTAATAGCTTTAAGAAATATTGATATAATCATTATATTAGATGTAAAACACAACAGCAAATAATTATAAAATACTTCTTTGTGCAAAGCATTAAATTTGTGTACTTTTTATGAACTTTAACAAATTTGTCACATAGGCTATTTAAATACCAACCTAACTAATCTCCTTGTTTCCATGTTTAACATAAATATTTTATTCTTTACAAAACAATCCAAGCAATCAAGTTTTAAAGAAATGTAGATGAAGTCATAGTATTCCTCACTCAAAATCCTCTAATCGTGGTCCATTTAAATTAACACAAAAGAGTGAATCCTTATAATGCTACATCCTTCCTGCTTTCCTTAAGGCTCATCCACTCCTACTCTCAGAGTTCAGTGTGCTTCTTATGCTCTCTTACATGTTTACTAAAAAATCACACATAACTTTACTTTTCTGTACCTCTGACCAATTCTTCAATACTCTGCAAGAAGAACTGAACACATTAACCAGGATAGCACCAAGTCCAAACTGTAGACAGCCATTCTGAGAGAGTTTTAGAATTGGCTCCAGATTTTTCAGGCTATTAAAATGTAAGGCACAACATGAGATTTCTCATCTGTTAAACTCTTCATTACCCAGGGTCATATTGTTAGGGGAGTGTGTAGTTTCCTCTGTTCTGTCTCGTTGCAACAAAAATTTGAAGTGATGGACCAGTGTTACAGCTCAGTTTTGTTTAGAAAGTAAATAAAATACAGTCCTCGAGGCATGAGGGCATGCCAACCCAAAAGACGCAAAGAGAAGAGAGGCCCCTGGCCCAATTTTGGCTCCTCTATTACATGCTTCTTCTTCTCCCCTGGGCCTGCCTTATGTAAATTGGGCTAGCCAGGAGTGCTGTTTGTTCTCCCCGAGGTCCTCACTCTGGTCTTTGGACCTTCCTTTGTTCTACTTTTGTGGTTTTTTTTCTCTTCCTCATCTTTTAGCCACTGCCATTCTGAACTCCTTTTTCTGATTCTAACTACCTAATATCCCCCCACCCACACCCCCTCCAAGAGATGGGAGGTGCAATTCTTTGGGAATAGGGGCATCGACGTCTTTCTGGCTACTTCTTGCTGAACTGGGATGGTGAGGGGCCTTGAGCCTCCCCTTCTTCTTAATCTCACGCCTCAGAGTCCTTATAACGGTATCCACCTAAGGGTGAATGATATTTTCTGTGGTCAGCTGTAGTTTTAAATATCTTTTTTGAACTGGCACTGCATTTTGTAGCTTGTTGACCTGGGCAGAGACAAAATGGGTTAGACAATTGATAATACATGGAGCAATCATAAGCAGCATCAATATGGTGATAATAAGGACTAGTAGGGGCATTCAGTTCAGTTCAGTTGCTCAGTCATGTCCAACTGTTTGTGACCCCATGAATTGCAGCACACCAGGCCTCCCTGTTCTTCACTAACTCCTGGAGCTTACCCAAACTCATGTTTATCAAGTCAGTGATGCCATCCAGCCATTTCATCCTCTGTCATCCCCTTATCCTCCTGCCCCCAATCCCTCCCAGAATCAGAGTCTTTTCCAATGAATCAACTCTTCAATGAGGTGGCCAAGGTACTGGAGTTTCAGCTTTAGCATCAGTCCTTCCAAAGAACACCCAGCGCTGATCTCCTTTAGAATGGACTGGTTGGATCTCCTTGTAGGGACTTTCAAGAGTCTTCTCTAAAACCACAGTTCAAGCCATCAGTTCTTTGGCAGTCAGATTTCTCACAGCCCAACTCTCACATCCATACATGACCACTGGAAAAACCATAGCCTTCATTAGATGTACCTTTGTTGGCAAAGTAATGTCTCTGCTTTTGAATATGCTGTCTAGGTTGGTCATAAATTTCCTTCCAAGGAGTAAGCGTCTTTTAATGTCATAGCTGCAATGACCATCTGCAGTGATTTTGGAGCCAGAAAAACAAAGTCTGACACTGTTTCCACTGTTTCCCCATCTATTTCCCATGAAGTGATGGGACCGGATGCCATGATCTTCATTTTCTGAATGTTGAGCTTTAATGTTGAGCCAACTTTTTCACTCTCCTTTTTCACTTTCATCAAGAGGCTTTTTAGTTCTTCTTCACTTTCTGCCATAAGGGTGGTGTCATCTGCATATCTGAGGTTATTGATATTTCTCCCAGTAATCTTGATTCCAGCTTGTGCTTCTTCCAGCCCAGTGTTTCTTATGATGTACTCTGCATAGAAGTTAAATAAACAGGGTGACAATATACAGCCTCGACGTACTCCTTTTCCTATTTGGAANACATTATTCCATAACACTTAGGTTATTCTTTAAGTGGCAAACTTTAAAAACCTGTCCCAAGTTTCTTTCTATCTTGTGTCATCTCTTATGATGTGTCTTCAAGGTCATTGATTCTTTCCTTAACTGTGTCAAATGGAAAGTGACTTAACTGGATTTAAGTCATTCTTCATTTCTGGTTTGATTTCTAGCATTTCCATGTGACTGTTCTTATAATTTCTATCTTTTTGCTCAAATTACTCATTTGACTTTACATGTTGCCTACCTTTCCCATTAGGGCTGTTAATATATTACAATTATTTTAAATCCTTATCTGAAAGTTCCAGCTTCTGTGTCATACCTGTGTCTGATTCTGATGCTTAATCTTTAAAGCAGTTCCCCCCCTTTTCATATGCCTAACTTTTTAAAAAATTGAATATCTTGTGTATGACAATAAATATTTAGGTAAGTAGTTTTTATACCTAAGAGATGAGCACAACTCTCCTCCTGTAATTCTCAATGATTATCAAACTGGGATGATTTTTGTCACCCAGGGAACACTGGACATGACACTATCTAGAGACATTCTTGATTGTCATGATTGGAGGGGTGGGGTGCTACTGGCACCAAAGGTGCTGTTAAACATCCTTCAATGATATGACAGCCCCTAAATGATTAGCCAGCCCAAAATATTACAGAGCTAGTGTTAAGAAACCTTCATTTAGAGTAAAAAGTCTCATTGTCCAGACACAAAAATTTATCTGAAGGTCTAGCACTCAGAACAGACAGTGAAAGAGTTGGAGATCCTGTCGCCTATAGATCCTGGTTCCAATATGGATCTAACACAAAGCCAAATACTCTGGTCAATGATTCAGTTAAGCCAGGATTTAATATGGGCTACTTTCTAAATAAAAATCAGTTTGAAATAGCCACAAGTGCATTTCTCAGAGAGGAATAGAAAAGGGCTATAGATATTCGTCACATACCACTTATATCTTAATCGAGACCCATGATCATGAGGATGCTGCAGAGAGGCAGAGGATGAAATGGTTGGATAGCATCAACAACACAGTGGAAATGAACTTAACCTGGGCAAACTCCAGGAGATGGTGAGGGACAGAGAGGCCTGATGTACTGTAGTCCATGGGGTTGCAAAGAGTTGGACATGACTTAGCAACTGAACAACAACCTGATCATGAGCACAACTATGTCCATCAGCAGATGAAAGGATAAGAAAGCTGTGGTACATATACACAATGAAGTATTACTCAGCCATNCACCTCAATACATGAGACAAACACTAACAGACATAACACGAGAGAAACTGACAGTAGCACAATAATAGTAAGAGACTTTAACACCCCACTCATACCAATGGACAGATCATCAAAACAGAAAATTAATAAGGAAACACAAGTTTTAAATGATACATTAGATGAGATGGATTTCATTTATATATTCAGGACATTTCATACAAATGCAGAAGAATACACCTTCTCAAGTTCACGTGGGACATTCTCCATTAGACTACATCTTAGGTCACAAATCATACCTTAGTAAATTTAATAAAATTGAAATCATATCAAACATCTTCTGTGACCACAATGCTATGAGACTAGATATCAATTGCAAGGAAAAAAAGTAAGAAAGACAAATGCATGGAGATTAAATGCATTTCTAAATAACCAACAGATTACTGAAGAAATCAAAAGGGGAAAAAAAAATTCTAGAAACAAATGACAAGGAAAACACAAGAACTCAAAACCTATGGGATGCAGCAAAAGCAGTTCTAAGAAGGAAGTTCATAGTAATACAATCCTACCTCAAGAAATAAGAAAAACATCACATAGACAACCTAACTTTACACCTAAAACAACTGGGNCTAGAAACAAATGACAATGAAAACACAAGAACTCAAAACCTATGGGATGCAGCAAAAGCAGTTCTAAGAAGGAAGTTCATAGTAATACAATCCTACCTCAAGAAATAAGAAAAACATCACATAGACAACCTAACTTTACACCTAAAACAACTGGGAAAAAAAAATTAGTAGAAGAAAAGAGATCATAAAGAACTGAGCATAAATAAATGGAAAAAAAATGAAAGGAGCAATAGTAATGATTAACAAAAGTAAAAGCTGGATCTTTGAAAAGATAAACAAAATTGAAGGAGCCCTTAGCCAGACTCATCAAGGACAAAGAGAGAAGAATCAAATCAATAAAAGTAGAAATGAAAAAAGAGAGGTTACAACAGACAATGCAGAAATACAAAGGAATCTAAGGCACTCTTATGGACAACTATATGGAAATAAACTGGATGACCTGGAAGAAATGGACAGATTTTCAGAAAAGTTCAATCTCCCAAGACTGAGCAAGGAAGAAATAGAAATTATGAACCACCCAATTACAAGCATTGAGATTGAACCTGTGATCAAAAATCTCCCAAAAGACAAAAGTCTAGACCAGATGGCTTCATAGGAGAATTCTATCAAACATTTAGAGAAGATCTAATGCCTATCCTTCTAAAACTCTTTCAAAAAATTGCATGGGAAGGAATACTTCCAAACTCATTATACAAGGCCACCATCACCCTGATACCAAAGTCAGACAAAGACAGCACAAAAGAAGAAAATTACAGGCCAGTAACACTGATGAACATAGATGCAAAAATCCTCAACAAAATTTTAGCAAACAGAATTCAGCAACATATGAAAAAGCTCATACACCATGATCAAGTTGGGTTTAATCCAGGGATAGAAGGATTCTTCAATATATGCAAATCTATCAATGTGATACACTATATAAACAAATTGAAAGATGAAAACTCTATGATAATCTCAATAGATGCAGAAAAAGCCTTTGACAAAATCCAGCCCCTTTTATGACTAAAACTCTTCAAAAGATGGACATAGAAGGAACCTACCTCAACATAGTAAAAGGTATATATGACAAGCCTACAGCAGGTCTTATTCTCAATGTTGAAAAACTGAAAGCATTCCCCCTAAGATAAAGAACAAGACAAGGGTTCCACTTTCACCACTATTATTCAACAGAGTTCTGGAAGTCCTAGGTATACCAATCAGAGAAGAAAAAAAAAAATCAGAAAAAAGGAAGCAAAGCTCTCACTGTTTACAGATGACACGATACTGTACATAGAAATTCCTAAATATAATATCAAAAAATTGCTAGAACTAATCAGTGAATTTAGAAAAATCAATACACAGAAATCCCTTGCATTTCTATATCCTAACAATGAAAAATCAGAAAGAGAAATTAAGGAATCAATCCCATTCACCATTGGAAAAAAATAATAAAATATGTAGAGTAAACTTACCCAAGGAGATAAAAGAACTGTACACAGAAAATTATAAGATGCTGAAGAAAGAAATCAAAGATACATAAAAAGATGGAGAGATAATACATGTTCCTGGGTAGGAAGAATAAATATTGTGAAAATGATTATACTACCAAACACAATCTACAGATTCGATGTGGTCCCTATTAAATTACCAAAGGCATTTTTCAGAGAACAAGAACTAAATATTCCACAATTCATATGGAAATACAAAACAAAACAAAACAACACACACACACACACAGAATAGCCAAAACATTCTTGAGAAAGAAGAATGGAGCTAGAGGAAGCAATCTTCCTGACTTCAGATTATACTTCAAAGCTACAGTCATCAAGACAGTATGATACTGGCACAAAAACAGAAATATAGACCAATGGAACAAGATAGAAGGCCCAGAAATAAACCCATGCACTTATTCTGCTGCTGCTAAGTCGCTTTGATCATGTCCAACTCTGTGCAACTCCATAGACAGAAGCCCACCAGGCTCCCCCTAGGATTCTCCAGGCAAGAACACTGGAGTGGGTTGCCATTTCCTTCTCCAATGCATGAAAGTGAAAAGTGAAAGTGAAGTTGCTCAGTCATGTCCGACTCTTAGGGACCCCATGGACCACAGCCTACCAATCTCCTCCGTTCATGGGATTTTCCAGGCAAGAGTACCAGAGTGGGCTGCCATTGCCTTCTCCAAGTACCTATGGATACCTTATTTTTGACAAAGGAGGCAAAAATATACAATGGGGCAAAGAAAGACTCTTCAATAAATGGTGCTGGGAAAACTGGACAGCTACATGTAAAAGAATGAAATTAGAAAACTTCTTAAGACCATACACAAAGATAAATTCAAAATGGATTAAAGACTTAAATGTAAGACAAGAAACTATAAAACTCTTAGAGAAAAACATAGGCAGAACAATGAATGACATAAATCAAAGCAAGATCCTCTATGACACACCTCCTAGAGTAATGGAAATAAAAGAAAAATAAACAAGTGGGACTTGGTTAAGCTTAAAACATTTGCACAGAAAAGGAAACTATAAGCAAGGTGAAAATACAACTCTTGGAATGGGAGAAAAGACTAGCAAGATGAGACAATTGAGAAAGTATTGATTTCCAAAAGATACAAGCAGCTCATTCAGCTCAATGTCAGAAAAACAAGCAACCCAATCAAAGAGTGGGGAAAAGATCTAAACAGACATTTCTCCAAAGAAGATATATAGATGGCTAACAAACACATGAAAAGATGCTCAACATTGCTCATTATTAGAGAAATGCAAATCAANCAAGCAACCCAATCAAAGAGTGGGGAAAAGATCTAAATAGACATTTCTCCAAAGAAGATATATAGATGGCTAACAAACACATGAAAAGATGCTCAACATTGCTCATTATTAGAGAAATGCAAATCAAAACTACAATGCGATATCACCTCACACGTCAGAATGACCATCATCAAAATGTCTACAAAGGATAAATGCTAGAGAGGGTGTGAAGAAAAGGGAACGCTTTTGCACTGTTGGTGGGAATACAAATTGACACAGCCATTATGGAAGACAGTACGAAGATTCCTTAAAAAACTAGGAATAAATCACCATATGACCCAGCAATCCCACTCCTAGGAATTTACCCTGAAGAAACCAAAATTGAAAAAGATACATGTATCCCATTATTTATTGTAGCACTATTTACAATAGATATAACATGGATACAACGTATACGTCCATTGACAGATGAATGGATAAAGAAGTTGTGGTACCTATACACAATGGAATATGCAGTTCAGTTCAGTTCAGTCACTCAGTTGTGTCTGACTCTTTGTGACCCCATGGACTGCAGTACACCAGGCCTTCCTGTCCATCACTAACTCCCAGAATTTACCCAAACTCATGTCCATTGAGTCACTGATGCCATCCAACCATTTCATCTTCTGTCGTCCCCTTCTCCTTCCACCTTCAATCTTTCTCAGCATCAAGGTCTTTTCCAATGAGTTAGCTCTTTGCATCAGGTGGCCAAAGTATTGGAATTTCAGCTTCAACACCAGTCCTTCCAATGAACACTCAGCACTGATCTCCTTTAGGATGGACTGTTTGGATCTTCTCGCAGTCCAAGGGACTCTCAAAAGTCTTCTCCAACACCACAGTTACTCAGCCATAAAAAAAAATGTATTTGAGTCAGTTCTAATGAAGTTTATGAACCTAAAACCTATTAGACAGAGTGAAGTAAGTCAGAAAGAAAAAGATAAATACCATACTCTAACACATATATGTGGAATCTATAAAAATTGTACTGAATAATTTATCTACAGCGCAGCAGACATAGAGACACTGATAATAGAATTAGGGACATGGGGAGAGGGGAGGAGAGGATGAGAAATATGGAAAGAGTAACATGGAAACTTACATTGCTGCNACATATATGTGGAATCTATAAAAATGGTACTGAAGAATTTATCTACAGCGCAGCAGACATAGAGACACTGATAATAGAATTAGGGACATGGGGAGAGGGGAGGAGAGGATGAGAAATATGGAAAGAGTAACATGGAAACTTACATTGCTGCTGCTGCTGCTGCTAAGCTGCTCAGTTGTGTCCGACTCTTAGCGATCCCAAAGACGGCAGCCCACCAGGCTCCTCCGTCCATGGGATTCTCTAGGCAAGAGTACTGATATGGAGTGCCATTGCCTTCTCTGACAAATTTACATTACCATATGTAAAATAGACAGCCAACAGAAATTTACTCTATGGCTCAGGAAACTCAAAACAGGGTCTCTGTATCTATCTAAAGGGGTGGAATGGGGATGGAGATGGGAGGGAGGCTCAAAAGGGAGGGGATATATATATATATATATATACCTATGGCTGATTCATGTTGAGGTTTGACAAAAAACAATAAAATTCTGTAAAGCTATTATCCTTCAATTAAAAAATAAATTTAAAAAATCATATGCTTTGATACTGGATGCTTGGAGCTGGTGCACTGGGATGACCCAGAGGGATGGTATGGGGAAGGAGCAGGGAGGGAGGTTCAAGATGGGGAATACTTGTATACCTGTGGTGGATACATGTTGATATATGGCAAAACCAATACAATGTTGTAAAGTAATTAACCTCCAATTTAAATAAATAAATTTATTAAAAAAAAACAAAAATAAAATAAAACCATTTTGGTTCCAAAGGGAGGGAAGGGATTCATATGCTCATTTTGCTTGCCATCACAGATAAAAAAATTCTAAAGAAAAGATCCCAAGTTACATTTGTTCATGTATTAAAAATGGTACTACTCAATAGTCAAGTATGCATTATTACAACTACATAAAATTTTCAAAATTAAAAAAAAATTATGAATATATTTCTACATATTAAAAAATCAGGGAAAAGTTCATATCTTTATTTTATTAAATGTAGAAAAATCATCCAATAAAATATAGTACTTATTCACAAGTTTTAGAAAGCTTAGCAAATCAAAAATACAAAATAACCTATTTAATCCTCTAAAGATAGATGCCAAAAGCCCACAGAAAACATGGTCTATATTATGATTTTAGAATTATTTCCACTAAAGGTAATTATTATAGCTCTTGTTTATTTAATATTTTAGTAGAAGTTCTATCTACTACATTAATCAAAAATAGGAGTAGGCAAATAATTTATAGAAATATAAGTAGTTACTCTTATTTGCAAACAATATAGTTGCTTGGAGATAGTTCATCAGGACTGTTGTCAGCATATAAAAATTTAAACAGTCTATAAGTGAATGACTGATTAGAAAAAATCAAAATATACATTTATGATAGCATAAAAACATATGTGGAGTGAATCTGACAAATATGAAGAGGATCTTTATAAAAATATTACAAAACATTACAGTAATTTTAAAAATAGACCCAAATAAATGGAATATTATAGCATATCATGAAAGAGAAGACACAATTTCATAAAGATGTTAATTTTCCCCATTCTATAAATTCAAGGCAATTACAATCAATATCACAAAATGAGCTTTGCAGAACTAAGCAAATATGATAAAATTCATATGGAAATTTAAAATCTAATAAAAGTTAATGGAAGACAAAAGAATAGTAAAACATAACGAGATTAAACATAATAGTATCGAAATGAAGTGTAAAAGTATAGTGTGGTTTGACCTACAGACAATAAATATATTGATCAGTTAAAAGCCCAGAAATATAACAAAGCCTGTTTAAGACATTTTTGTAAGAACACTACCAATCAATGGATAATGATGAACTAGCTATGCAATGGTGTTAAGATAACTGATTTTTCTTATTAAAATTGTCATTAGATCTCTACTTTAAACTTTACTGAAGTGTAAATTCTAAATAGCTAAAAAGTAGAAATTAAAGGAAAAAATAATGTAGGAGGTAGCTGTTTTGACCTTTGAGAAAACAAAGAACATTGTGATACATTTGATTAAATGAAATTAACATTTTACAGGACACAAGATATCATATATTATGTTAAGAACCATAGTGAGATTAGAAGACATTTGCAACACAGAAAATTTAGGTAGTATTAAAATACAGAATATATAACATCTATAATTTGTCAGGGACAGGTAATAGAAATGACAACATATATGAAGGCACATCATAAAAGTAAAAACATGGACAGCAGCACAGAAAAGCACATTCAATTACTTTAGTTACCAGCTGTTAAATGTTAAAAAAAAAATTATTAAAAAGAAACAAAAAAATGTTATACTACTTTTGTTTTGGTAAAAAATCTCATAATCCTGATGGAGATTAATAAAATCAGCATATTATATATACTAAAATTCCTAATTATGACTGTAAGTGGAAGAGAAAAACCATGGAGAAGCTTTTGTTCACATACACCAGAAAACAAGATAAAATAAAACAAAATTTTGATTATAGGAAAACCCTAAAACAATTTAATGGGAAAATGTAAATGAAGCAAATTTGTATAATATAAAGTACAGAAAAATTTAAAGTAATAAAACAGATATATAGAAATTTAAGAATTAAAAATGAATTATAAAAGTAACTTGGAAAATAATAGCTAACATATCATTAATGTAGTTAAGAAAATCTATGGTATGATACTACTTGTTGGTCTTCGAATATATATATTTAATAAAATATAAAATAATATGGCTCACAACAAAAAGAAAGAAAGCTAGCATTCTTCACTATGATTAAAAAAGTAATTTGAGTTAGTAGGCATTTAAGATAAAATATCCAAACAACTGTAGTCTTGTGACAAGTTTATAATCCTATAGGAAAATAAAAAGAGAAAAATTAATTTTAATGTTAGGGCAATGACTTTGGTGCTAGAGTCCTAAAAAGGAAGCCAATCCACAGAACTTTGTGGATGTGTGGGGGTAAGTTTGCCATAAAAAAAATAAAAAATCCATTTCTTTTTTACTTTTTGAGCCATTTTACTTTGCAGTGTACAAAGAAACTTCTAGCATTCCAATTTCTTTTAAGGTAGACCACCATTGGGCATGGTTTTCAGTCACACAACAGAGCAATAGAGACACTTCCAGTTTAGCTGCTTCATAAGGACTAAATTCGGAATCTCTGGGCCATTTCTCCATATCAGTAATTTGACTCAGTCCATCAGGATTTTCCATTTTCCCTGGTAATATAGTTTTCCAACCCATTCTTAACATAGTCTTTAGGTTTCTACAGATATTAAATAAATAATAACTATAAAAAATATTGGAAATCTTTTGTTGAGTATAGTACTTCATGCCAGTTCACGTTGTAGTGTGTACTCATTTCATTGTAGTGAGTATTTGCTCTCCTGTGGCCTGTTGATATTTAAGCCTAGGTGATGGATCTAGGAACAATGAAAGGTGGTAAATGTGGGTCATAGGGAGGGTCAATATTCACCTAAATGCAATTAACTCATACTTCAGTGATTATGTTTTTCANAGTGAGTATTTGCTCTCCTGTGGCCTGTTGATATTTAAGCCTAGGTGATGGATCTAGGAACAATGAAAGGTGGTAAATGTGGGTCATAGGGAGGGTCAATATTCACCTAAATGCAATTAACTCATACTTCAGTGATTATGTTTTTCAAACAAGGGAACACAGTGTTGCTGCTGCTGGCAAGGGAGGTTTGCATCTGTGAAGAGTGAGTGGAATTTAGGTAAGAATATGAATGAGAGAAGGAATTTTATGAGGAGCCAAGACAAAGCAAGAGATCAAGAGCATGAAAGAGCATGTTCATTGTGAGGGTACCCACCCCCCATAAAGTTCACCGTACAATAATACAGAAAAGCTTGAGACATGGATTGGCAGTAGTTAAAGGAAGGCCAGACCTCAAGTGTTTGTGTACACATGTAAGGTTCAGATTTTGGACAGAGAGGTACCAAATACTTTTGAGTAGAAGAGAGACATAGTCATATTAGAAATTTAAATGTAACAAAGGCTGAAATGTAAAGGATGGATTTGAGAGAGAAAAAAATCCATCAGATAGCAATATTATCTCAGGCCAAAACTTGGTATTTCTGAAGCTAATATTGGGAAATGAATTTTGCAAAAAAAAAAAAGCATATATAATGGATTTAATATAATAAGAAGATATTACTTACCAAAAGAAGCTTAAAATTAAATGGTAGAGTTAAAAAAAAAAAAAAAGAATCCTGAAGTAGATGTTAGAACACCTTTTGTTAGGAACTATTTTTTAACTATGTGATCTTGAACACTGACTTAAAAAAATAAAAGAAAAAACAGTTATTTGGTGACTACTGTATGCCAAATTCTAGGCAAGAGAGGCAAGAGAGCCGATGAAGGAAGCAAGTAGACTTAGGTGAAATAAAGAAATCAGGAATATGGATTTCACAACAAGGGAGTTTGTAGCACAGATTTTCTGACTGAACACAGATTTGGTTGAAGAAGTAGGGAGAAGTTTTGTGTAACTTATTAAAAACAATAGAGAAGGAACCCAAATGTCCATCAACAGATACATCGAAAAATCAAATGTGGTATACATATACAATAAAGTATTAAGCAGTCATTAAAAAGAAGAAAAAAATATCCAATGCTACAACATCTCTGAAACTCAAGGACAAAGGACAAATGCTGTATGATCTTACTCACAGAGTATCTAAATAATCAAAGTCATAGAAACAAATTAGAGAAGTGACTGCCAAGGACTGGTGGGGAGGGACAATTATTGTTTAATGGATATAAAACATTTTATCCAATGTTTATTCAAAACAGTTTCAGTTTTGCAAGATCAAAATTTCTGGAGATCTGTTGCACAACAGTGTAAATATACTTAATATTTCTGAGCTGTACACTTAAAATGGTTAAGAAGGTAAATTTAATGCTGCATGTTTTTTATCACAATTTTTTAAAACAGAGAACACAGTGTAGAATTTGTGCCATGCTCAGAATCACAGATTGATTTTGATACCTTTTACAATAAGAGTTCATCCATAGAAGCTGTTTTACTTATTTTCCTGAAAGATATTTGAAGCTCTGGTTAAAACAAAACTCTAAAAACCATGGGGAGAAAAAGGAAAAGCAGCACTTGTGGAATTCAGCAACATGGTAGGGGAGGGAGAACTGACAGAGGGCAAAGCTGCCTTTGCAAAGGCATATTACCTCCTACGAACAAAAACTATGAGGCCAGAGAGCACGAAAATTAGTAGACTCTGAGATACCCCTTAGGACATCCTGGGAACACTTGGAGAGGGGAGGTAAAACCTGTGTATTTTAGGTATTACTCCTTGGAAGGAAAGTTATGGCCAACCTAGACAGCATCTTAAAAAGCAGAGACATTACTTTGTCAACAAAGGTCGGTCTAGGCAAGGCTATGGCTTTTCCAATGGTCATGTATGGATGTGAGAGTTGGGCTATAAAGAAAGCTGAGCACGGAAGAATTGATTTTGAACTGTGGTGTTGGAGAAAACTCTTGATACTCCCTTCAACTTCAGGGCGATCCAACCAGTCCATCCTAAAGGAGATCAGTCCTGGGTGTTCATTGGAAAGACTGATGTTGAAGCTGAAACTCCAATACTTTGGCCACCTGATGTGGAGAGCTGACTCATTTGAAAAGACCCTGATGCTGGGAAAGATTGAGGGCAGGAGGAGAAGGGGACGACAGAGGATGAAATGGTTGGATGGCATCACCAACTCAATGGACGTAAGTCTGAGTGAACTCCAGGAGTTGGTGATGGACAGGGATGCCTGGAGTGCTGTGGTTCATGGGGTCACAAGGAGTCTGACATGACTGAGTGACTGAACTGAACTGAATTGTAGTAATGGTAAAGAAGCTGTATTAATTGGACTCTGGACCCAGACTGCGTGGGTTTGAATCTTGGCTTTCTTAAACTCCGTATCTTCATCCATGAAACATGGAGCATTATAGTATTTATGCCACAAAAATCACTGTAAACATATTTTCAAAGAGGAAATTTTGCAGAAACCAGTAATTCAGAAACTAAGCACCACACTTGGAGAGTTGGAGAAATCAGGTTTATTATGCCGGTGGGCCTGGAGGAGTTAACACTCCAATCTCTGAGCCCCAAACAAAAGGGTTACAGAGTTTTTATAGACAGACTATAGTGGGCAACACTAGCCATTAGTAGTCTGTTTTAAACTAAGGAGTTTCGTGCACGTGGGAACAGCAGTCAAGATGGGGAAGGAGATGCCTGACCTTTACATGGACAGGCATGACTAAGCATGCTTGCAGGTGCTGGGAAAACTGCAAAGAGCAGGACAAGGGTGAGCATGATAAGCTCCAGTTCCTAGTATCGTAGGTCCCCACTTTCTGAGACTACGTGACCTATGTGATCCAAACTTTGCAAGGAGCAAGTTGAGTTACAGAGGCAGAAAAAGCAGGAGGTTAAGTAAAATTTTAACATTTCCTTTTCAATACCTTGTATGAAGCACTTAGATAAAAAGTTATCTGGATCCTATATGCANAAAAAAAAAAAAAAAAAGAGCATATATAATGGATTTAATATAATAAGAAGATATTACTTACCAAAAGAAGCTTAAAATTAAATGGTAGAGTTAAAAAAAAAAAAAAAGAATCCTGAAGTAGATGTTAGAACACCTTTTGTTAGGAACTATTTTTTAACTATGTGATCTTGAACACTGACTTAAAAAAATAAAAGAAAAAACAGTTATTTGGTGACTACTGTATGCCAAATTCTAGGCAAGAGAGGCAAGAGAGCCGATGAAGGAAGCAAGTAGACTTAGGTGAAATAAAGAAATCAGGAATATGGATTTCACAACAAGGGAGTTTGTAGCACAGATTTTCTGACTGAACACAGATTTGGTTGAAGAAGTAGGGAGAAGTTTTGTGTAACTTATTAAAAACAATAGAGAAGGAACCCAAATGTCCATCAACAGATACATCGAAAAATCAAATGTGGTATACATATACAATAAAGTATTAAGCAGTCATTAAAAAGAAGAAAAAAATATCCAATGCTACAACATCTCTGAAACTCAAGGACAAAGGACAAATGCTGTATGATCTTACTCACAGAGTATCTAAATAATCAAAGTCATAGAAACAAATTAGAGAAGTGACTGCCAAGGACTGGTGGGGAGGGACAATTATTGTTTAATGGATATAAAACATTTTATCCAATGTTTATTCAAAACAGTTTCAGTTTTGCAAGATCAAAATTTCTGGAGATCTGTTGCACAACAGTGTAAATATACTTAATATTTCTGAGCTGTACACTTAAAATGGTTAAGAAGGTAAATTTAATGCTGCATGTTTTTTATCACAATTTTTTAAAACAGAGAACACAGTGTAGAATTTGTGCCATGCTCAGAATCACAGATTGATTTTGATACCTTTTACAATAAGAGTTCATCCATAGAAGCTGTTTTACTTATTTTCCTGAAAGATATTTGAAGCTCTGGTTAAAACAAAACTCTAAAAACCATGGGGAGAAAAAGGAAAAGCAGCACTTGTGGAATTCAGCAACATGGTAGGGGAGGGAGAACTGACAGAGGGCAAAGCTGCCTTTGCAAAGGCATATTACCTCCTACGAACAAAAACTATGAGGCCAGAGAGCACGAAAATTAGTAGACTCTGAGATACCCCTTAGGACATCCTGGGAACACTTGGAGAGGGGAGGTAAAACCTGTGTATTTTAGGTATTACTCCTTGGAAGGAAAGTTATGGCCAACCTAGACAGCATCTTAAAAAGCAGAGACATTACTTTGTCAACAAAGGTCGGTCTAGGCAAGGCTATGGCTTTTCCAATGGTCATGTATGGATGTGAGAGTTGGGCTATAAAGAAAGCTGAGCACGGAAGAATTGATTTTGAACTGTGGTGTTGGAGAAAACTCTTGATACTCCCTTCAACTTCAGGGCGATCCAACCAGTCCATCCTAAAGGAGATCAGTCCTGGGTGTTCATTGGAAAGACTGATGTTGAAGCTGANCCAAATCAGGAAAAGCCAATTCAAAGAAAGCCAGTGTCTGATCAAGCTAGGTATTCTTTTTAAATAAAAAATGAGGTGTCAGGTATTAAAAATGTTTTCCTCATCATTCATCTCTGAAGCTGATTCCAAAGGAGAGTTCTTTATGTTTTGCGCAGTGGTTAATATCACCACAGTCAAAGTGGCTATTTTGAAGGATAATATTTACCTGGATGCACAGATTCGGTTGTATTTATTTTTTAGAATATTTGGCCCCTCAGTCATTCCAAAAGAAACACATTTGCCCTTCAGCATCAGTCCAGACACGCACGCGTATGTTCAGAACGACTGTCCTGAAGCATGCAGTTTTCTGCTGCAAAAGCAACGCTTTGATTTTCTTTCAGATTTTAAAAAAATAAAAACTGTGCTTTATTTATACACATCCATTTGTAGAATACAACAATCAAGCATTAATGAAGCACTGAACTGCATGCAGTACCATAAAAGGCATCCTACAAAGGCAACTATAGACCCAAAATAGGTACACAAATATCCTCACATACAAGGGATAAAGGCACACACAAATACTACAGGGAACAGAACTCTAAAAAGGTATTATATTTCTACATCTAGATTAGCTCCTTTGTTAAATGACTATATCCTTTCAACAAAGAAAATATTCTGCAAATTCAGAATGATTTACACATTTTTAAAAAGCAGGCATTAACGCAGATCAGCACGATTCCACACAACCAACCTCTCTGCTTGAAATGGACTCCCCACACCTTAGTGAAGCCACAATTCCCTTGCACAAACTCCCATCCACCACCCCCACGCACACCCAACTCCCCACCAACCTCACAGGGGTTCCTGGGCTGGTCCATGGAATCTGATGACATCACTCTCTCTTCCTTCCTGGAATTCTAAACCCTGCTGCTCTCCCCTTGCACACAGCTACCATCTCCATGGCAACCTCACCTCCTCCTGCTTCCCTATTGGCTTCATGGAGCAGGATACACAAAAAGGTTTTCCGTTCTCCCCTCACCACCCGCCCTCAAAAAATGATGCTTTCAACAGGAACCTGTGCTAAATTTAGCTACTTGGGATTCAGAGTCCTATGACTAAGAAAACACAGAAACGTCCTCCTTCCCACATTCCATCCTCCTCCTTCCAACCCCACCCCAAAGTGACTGCTTCACCTCATCCTCTCTGGCCCCCAACGCAAAGCAAGTAATGGTATCTGCTCAGCATTAAAAACATCTGGACCGACCCACATATAAGGCTGGCACAGAAAAAATTCTCATGGCCTCCTCTTCTCACAACAAGGCGAGGGAAAAGAACAAAAATAAAGGTACGCACTGGTCAAAAAACCAGTTAGGACATGTCACGGACTGAGTATCAGTCTTCTGCTGTCTCCTTCCATTCCAAGCCAAGGATCCCAAACTCTGTGCCTAGAGGCAGAATTCCTAAGTCTCTAACCACTTAGAAGACCAATTCTCTCCCTATTTGCTTGCTATTACTTCCTCCAGCAGAGGGAAAACAGGAGGAAGAAAAGGGGAGAGAAATGAAGTTGAAAGACTGTACACTTCAAGGACCAAACATGCTAATCCTAGAACCACAAATCCTGGGTCAAATTTTCCATCCCAGAGGCTGACCTGCTATGTAAACTGAAGTAAGTTCTGACATCCCTCATGTCAAAAGAAGCTCCACACAGGGATGTTGTAAGAATTTCTGACAAAATTAATGTAAAGTAGTTTAAGTCCCCGGGCCAAAGGGACTGAATAGAGTGTAAGCTGACATCTCAGTAGTAGTGAAATTCTTGTGGACATTAACGAAAATCAACTCTCCACAAAGGAAGAACATGCGAACTTCTAAAAATTATCCTTTCATAATCACAGATACAGCACAAAGTACACATAATTTCTTGACTCTCCGAAAGCTCCCCCAAAGGTCTCTACTTCTAGTAAAATCCAGCTGACTTAGGACTAATTCTCAACTTTGGAGCTGGCCCTGTCTTTGCCTAGTTCTAACTTTAATTTTGAAACTGCCACTCACTTTCCCTAAATGACTCAACATGGACCAAGGTTTCATTTTCCAGTGCAGCTGCCCGTTTCTAGGGAAATAACTTTTTCTCAGAGCCATATTTGATAGCTAAATGCTGAGTCAACCCAGTGGCCAGTCATATATGACTCTAAAGGACAAGGAATTAATTGTAACCAAGTAAAAGTCTTCAAGCAGGTCAGAGCCTTATAGTATGAAAGGGATTGGATTAAGACACACCCAGAAAAACTGTGTTTGGGGTTTGCAGGGCACAGACATGAAAGGAAAATGATTTCATGCAATAAGAAATAGTCATTTGCCCTGAACAGAATTTAAACAATTTGGAAATTTCAGAAAGACCAAACGCCCCACTAGTTAACACACAGGCCTCCAGAAGAAGACAGCAAAGGACATAGTATTTGCTAATAAACAACTGAAACTCACATGGGGAGGTGGGTAAGGAGAGGAGGAGATAGAGGAGGAACACAGCGTGATATGTCCATCTCTGAGATTTCTGCTTCCTTATCTCACTCCACGTGGACTCCATAACAAACTATTCCCTGTGTGATACCACTGGTCAGATGGTTCCACGGGCTAAATATGATGAACCATCTTGTAACAATTATCCTTAATACTCTTAAACAGAAGGTCACTTACTTTACTCCACAATGGGAAGACTGAAGCACAGTTTCCAAGATTGCCCATTCAATCAACTACGGAGCTTGACTTACATTAGCTATCATCATGAAATCTATCAACAGTGGCCTGGACTAAGCTGACTGCTGCAAATAAAACTATTTATGTGGCTCAGACGGTAAATGCGGGTGACCCAGGTTCAATCCCTGGATAGGGAAGATCCCCTGGAGAAGAAAATGGCAACCCACTACGGTACTCTTGCCTGAAAAATCCCTTGGATAGAGGAGCCTAGTAGGCTACAGTCCACGGGGTCACAAAGAGTCAGACACGACTGAGTGACTTCACTTTCATTCAAACACCCATTAAAGTGCACTTATCATATGCCAGAAGTTTTATATGGACTGCTATTAACACTCAAAAATAAATAAAAAACTGCAAGTTGCATATATTCGTACCTCTCTTAGCACACAGAGAAACAACAATTCCAGAGATGTCAATGTGACCATGATCATAAAATTTGTTATTTAATTTTTTTAAAAGCCAAGATTCTAACCCGGATCTGTTTGAACTCACAACCTGTGTCTTTTCTGCTTGGCCTCCCATTTATAGCAGTTGGGGGTGGAAAGAAATAGTCAGAAATCACTATGTATCTATGTTTTCTTACATCATCAATAAAACACAGGCTGTTAACATCAAGGTCAAAGTCACACTTTTTAGGTAACACTAACGACAGACTGGTTCCAAATAGGAAAAGNTTAT
This sequence comes from Neotragus pygmaeus, assembly GCA_006410875.1. NCBI lineage: Eukaryota > Metazoa > Chordata > Mammalia > Artiodactyla > Bovidae > Neotragus > Neotragus pygmaeus. Next base: position 7,545 of record SJYV01013154.1, on the reverse strand, counting down.
ATAGTACTGTACTATAATAGGTTTATAATACTTTTCACACAAATAATATATAAAAACAACAAAAAAAGAAAATATTTTAATTATATAATACAGTACCTTGAAAAGTATAATAGTACAGTACAACAACTGGTATAAATGGGTTGCCATCGAGTGAAATGGCAAGAAGAATTACCAGCTAGAGGAGGGAGAGGAGATGGGGGATATTAGAACTGAAGAATGGAGATGGAAGTGGAGTGAAGTGAAATTCTCTCTGTCGTGTCCAACTATTTGAAATCCCATGGACTATACAGTCCATGCTATTTTCTAGGCCAGACTACTGCAGTGGGTAGCCTTTTCTCTTCTTCAGGGGATCTTCCCAACCCAGGGATAGAACCCAGGTCTCCCGCATTGCAGGTGGATTCTTTATCAGCTGAGCCACAAGGGAAGCCCATGGAGATGGAAGGTAAGTTTCAATTTCACCCATGCCTGACATTGATGGCACAGGTTCTGGTTCCTTGCTGAATNAACCCAGGGATAGAACCCAGGTCTCCCGCATTGCAGGTGGATTCTTTATCAGCTGAGCCACAAGGGAAGCCCATGGAGATGGAAGGTAAGTTTCAATTTCACCCATGCCTGACATTGATGGCACAGGTTCTGGTTCCTTGCTGAATTCCATTATATCTACCCTCCTGAAAAAATGATCCAGTGATGTCTGGGTAGTCTGGCTTTTTTTTTTTTTTTTCATGTCATAGATGACTTTGGATTGTATTCTGAATAGCTGCTGCAACCTTCATGTATCATTCTACATTCAGGTCCTGTGGGTCAAAAAATAACAGTGCCTCCTCAAATAAAGAAAATCTCCTTGCCCTTTCCTCATCATAAATCTTTTCCTAACAGTACAAGTCTACATCACTGCTGCTTTTACACTTTCTTCCTGACATCCTGGGCTTGATATAAAGATACTGTATTTCTGTACTCCATACAGTACTGTGCAGTAAAGTACATAAAAACACAGCTACTTGTAGAGGATGCATGCATGTAACAAGGTACATCAGACATGTGAACTAACTTATGTGATTGGACATGTGAAGGCACATTCACATCTTTGAAAGGTTCGTATGTGGTGGGTTTATTGTATAATTTTAGTTGCAGGGGTAGAGTCAGAAGATAGAAGTAGCATTATATTTCTTTTCATGCTTTTTATTTAATGAGAATGTGTTATTAAATTATATTNAGGCACATTCACATCTTTGAAAGGTTCGTATGTGGTGGGTTTATTGTATAATTTTAGTTGCAGGGGTAGAGTCAGAAGATAGAAGTAGCATTAGATTTCTTTTCATGCTTTTTATTTAATGAGAATGTGTTATTAAATTATATTACTGTGAGCCCTAAAGTTTTGAAAATGAATTTATTTTCATATTTATAAGCATAGTACTTCCCAGAGAGTTTGCATACTAAATAAAACTTACTTATCCTGGCAAACTAAATCCTTAAAAGATAATCTATAAAAAGAAGTAGCTTAAAAAAGTCCTGTTGACTTATAGGTAGAGAAAGAAATTTATACATAATCTAACTAATCACTTTCATTAAGCAATATCCAGTATTTCACCTACCCATGTGTATGCTAAAAACTATTTATTTTTGGTAAATTAATATAACAGATTAAAATGTTGGGTGTAAACTAATGTTATGCTTATTAAAAGAGGCATATCATTAAAAAAAAGCGGAATCCATAGGAACAAGAAACATGCTGAACAATGTGAGGTTTCTATAATGAATACAAAAAGTGTAATTTTGGTGCAAGGGGTCTCTAAAATAAAGAAAAATCATTACAAGTCTATAGAGACTGAGTTTTTATTTTTAGCTTCTGAATGACAATGCCTAGTTACTTAAAATTATACCTCTTTTATTCTAAACCCCTATCTAGAATCTCAATCTTAATGTTTTATTATTATTTCCTTTTTAATTTCTAACTTCTTTTAGTAAATGCCTGAGTTCAGATCAGGAGGAGCAGGAAGAGAAGGGGACAACAGAGGATGGACAACAGGGATGCCTGGTGTAGTGCAGTCCATGGGGTCGCAAAGAGTCAGACACAACTGAGCAACTGAACTGAACTGAACTGAGTTCAGATGGTGAGAACTTCATACTAGTAAGTCACAAAGGGAAACAAGCAACAGAAGGTGCATGAGGGATAATTTAGTGATCATATTCTCATCAGTTCTCCTTCTGAGGAGCACTGAGGACGAAACTTAAATGGCTCTAGATTACAGCATGAGTGATTTAAGTTAACCATAAGGAAGATTTCCCTGAAGGGCAATGGCTGTTAAACACTGGAATAGGTTTCCAAAAAGAGGTTGTAGAAAGAGAAAAGAAAGGGCATACCTTTAAATACAATCTACATTATACTGCTAAATGTTGGATGAATAATAAATAGTTCTGCCTAATGAGAAATATGTATGCATGTGTGTATGAGTGTGTGTATGTGTGAAAGAGAGATGAGGGTAGGGAGACAGAGAGAGATAGTGAGTGTCAGGGAATGCATCTCAAAACTCTTCCAATCCTTATTGTATTTAAAATATGATTTCTGATATTCTGTTTCTTAAAAAAAAAATCAACACCACAATAAACATTAAGACCACTTAATATTGGTCTTAATAATAATATTATATAAAAATATTTTAAGTATACTTAATGTATCTTATTTTAAATATTGGGGGCTAAATTTCAACTTTGCTATCATATAAATGAAATCCAAGCTTTTTAAAATACCACCATTTATTAAAATAATTTTTTTAAAACAAATTTGGGATATAGTTGGTTTATAATATTATGTTAATTTCTGATGTAGAGCAAAGTGAATCTGTTATACACATACATATACCTTCTCTTTATCAGATTATTTTCCCATATAGGTCATTATAATATACTGAATTGAGTTCCCTGGGCTACACAGCAGGTCCTTATTAGTTATCTATTTTATATATAGTCCTGTTTATATGTCAATCCCAATTTCCTGATTTATCCCTCTCACCTTCTTTTCTCACTGGTAACCATAAGCTTATTTTACATCTGTGACTGTCTTTATGTTTTTTAAATTAGTTCATTTGTATAAATTCTTTTTTTTTAGATTTTTGTTAGTTTTTTTGGTTAGATTTTCCATATAAGTGATATATGACATCTGCTGTTCTCTGTCTGATTTGCTTCATTCAGTAAGACAGTCTCTAAGTCTATTCTTTTTGTTGCAAATGGAATTATTTTCTTTTTATAGCTGAGTGATATTCCGTTGTATGTATGCACCACATCTTCTTTATCTATTTCTCTGTTGATGGACATTTAGGCTGCATCTATGTCCTTGCTATTGTAAACAGTGCACTAAGGTGCATGTATCTTTTTGAATTATGGTTTTCTCTGGGTATATGCCCAGGAGTGGGATTCCTTGATCCTATGATAGCTCTATTTTAAGGTTTTTTTAAGGAACCTCCATACTATTCTCCATAATGGTTGCATCAATTTGTATTCCCATCAACAATGTAGGATGGTTCTCTTTTCTCTATACCCTCTCCAGCACTTATTGTTCATAGATTTTTTTCTTTTTTATGATGGCCATTCTGAGAAGCAAGGGGGATACCTCATTGCCATTTTGATTTGCATTTCTCTAATAATAAGCCCAGAGGTAAACTCATACACACCTATTGTCACCTAATCTATGACAAAGGAGGTAAGAATATATTTTGGGGAAAAGAAAGTTTCTTTTATAACAACTGGTGATGGGAAAACTGGACAGCTACATGTAAAAGAATGAAATTAGAACATTCCCTAACATCATACACAAAAATAAATATAAAATGGATTAAAACCTAAATGTAAGGCAGCTACTATAAAACTTTTGGAGGAAAAACAGGCAGAATACTCTCTGACATAAATCCCAGGAAGATCTTTTATGATTTACCCCCTTGAGTAATGAAGATAAAAACAAAAATAAACAAATGGGACATAACTAATCTTAAAAACTTTTGCAGAGCAAGTTCAGTTCAGTTCAGTCGCTCAGTTGCGTTCAACTTTTTGCGACCCCATGAACCACAGCACAGCTGTATATTGTCACCCTGCTTATTTAAATTATATGCAGAGTACATCATGAGAAACGCTGGACTGGAAGAAGCACAAGCTGGAATCAAGATTGCTGGGATATCAATAACCTCAGATATGCAGATAACACCACCCTTATGGCAGAAAGTGAAGAGGAACAAAAAATCCTCTTGATGAAAGTGAAAGTGGAGAGTGAAAAAGCTGGCTTAAAGCTCAACATTCAGAAAACGAAAATCATGGCATCCAGTCCCATCACTTCATGGGAAATAGATGGGGAAACAGTGGAAACAGTGTCAGACTTTATTTTTCTGGGCTCCAAAATCACTGCAGATGGTGACTGCAGCCATGAAATTAAAAGACGCTTACTCCTTGGAAGGAAAGTTATGACCAACCTAGATAGCATATTCAAAAGCAGAGACATTACTTTACCAACAAAGGTTCGCCTAGTCAAGGCTATGGTCTTTCCTGTGGTCATGTATGGATGTGAGAGCTGGACTGTGAAGAAGGCTGAGCGCCGAAGAATTGATGCTTTTGAACTGTGGTGTTGGAGAAGACTCTTGAGAGTCCCTTGGACTGCAAGGAGATCCAACCAGTCCATTCTGAAGGAGATCAGCCCTGGGATTTCTTTGGAAGGAATGATGCTAAAGCTGAAACTCCAGTATTTTGGCCACCTCATGCGAAGAGTTGACTCATTGGAGAAGACTCTGATGCTGGGAGGGATTGAGGGCAGGAGGAGAAGGGGACGACAGAGGACGAGATAGCTGGATGGCATCACCAATATGATGGACATGAGTTTGGGTGAACTCTGGGAGTTGGTGATGGTCAGGGAGACCTGGCATGCTGCGGTCCATGGAGTCACAAAGAGTCGGACACGACTGAGTGACTGAACTGAATTGAACTGAACCACAGCACGCCAGGCCTCCCTGTCCATCACCAACTCCCAGAGTTCATCCAAACCCATGTCCATTGAGTCGATGAGGCCATCCAACCATTTCATCTTCTGTCGTCCCCTTCTCCTCCTGTCCTCAATCTTTCCTAGCATCAGGGTCTTTTCAAATGAGTCAGCTCTCCGTATCAGGTGGGCAAAGTATTGGAGTTTCAGCTTTAACATCAGTCCTTCCAATGAACACCCAGGACTGATCATTAGGATGGACTGGTTGGATCTCCTTGCAGTCCAAGGGACTCTCAAGAGCCTTCTCCAACACCACAGTTCAAAAGCATCAATTGTTTGGCACTCAGCCTTCTTCACAGTCCAACTCTCACATCCATACATGACCACTGGAAAAATCATAGCCTTGACTAGATGGACCTTTGTTGGCAAAGTAATGTCTCTGCTTTTTAATATGCTGTCTAGGTTGGTCATAACTTTCCTTCTAAGGAGTAAGTGTCTTTTAATTTCATGGGTGCAATCACCATCTGCAGTGATTTTGAAGCCCAGAAAAATAAAGTCAGCCACTGTTTCCACTGTTTCCCATAAACAAAATGAAAAGACCATCACAGAGTGGGAGAAAACAACTGCAAAGGAAGAAATTTACAAGGAATTAATTCTCAGAGTATACAAACAGCTCACGTACTTTAATACCAAAAACCAAACAGCACAACCAGGAAATGGATAGAAGATCCAAGTAGACATTTCTCCAAAGAACACCCACAGATGATCAAGAGACAGATGAAAAGATATTAAACATAACTAAAATACTGTTTTTTTAATGGAGTTTTAAAAGATGTATTTTCTCCCTATATCCATATTTTGATGGATTACTGCTTTAGATATATTCTGTTTTACTTAGAGCAGAGATGGGGTTTAAAAGTGAGCCAAAATATTAATGATAAAAATAATAAATTATATAGGTCAAATTTTCCTTTAAGATTGAATTCTCCAGGATCCACAGAGGGAATAGTGGAAATGGTTTTTCAATCCAGCTCAAGAATGCAATCAATCCTTTTGCTTAAGAACTGATGTTCTAAGTGGTTGGGTGGAATACAATTTGAGACTATAAAATTAGTTTTCCCTCAGAAACACTAACTATGGCTCATTCTCATCAAAAAACATTTCTCTTTTTCAGGGTTCTTTAGTTTCTTATAAGCTTATCAACTTTCACATGAATGAATCCCAGCAATCACCAGCAACCCTGTAACATGATGTCATTATTGGCTTGCATAAGTATAAATATCTTTTAAGTACATTGTAATGAGAAATTTTGTAAACAATAATTGGAGTTTAGATGAAAAACTTCATCTTTAATGTCAGTACAAGAAGATACGGTTGAAAAAGTTCTTTTTTTCATAATTCTCACAAGGGGAATCAAGAATGAAATGTCAGTTGAACTAATTTTCTAGGGGAGAAGAGTACACACAGAAACCATTATGATTCTTTATATACTTCTAAATCAGCTAAAATATATTCCAAATAAAGAAAATATTCAAGGGTGAATATTTTCTGCTGCAATTCTCAAATGCATTGGGCAAATACAAAGTCCAGTAATCCACAGGTTAAAAAAAAATTTCTTCTAAGATAAAAGAAATTATAAAAAACAAAAACATAAAAGAGAGCTCTCTTCATTAAAAAAAATTCATTGGAATATGGTTGATCTTTTAATTGACTTTAAGCAATAAATTCCATAGCATAAAAGAGGATTTACTAAGATATTTTGTTTATGTCATTGTGAACTAACTTATCAAGATACACTTGGTGAAATACACATCATTCTTCTCTGGTTTCTCCATCTACTGTTCTTTCCCTGATCCCCATTTCACCACCACACATATAAAATTTCAGCAATGCTTATTAGCAGATTGCCATTCTATGAATAATTTGGTCTATATATTTATTCTGAGAACAGAATAATTAATTAAAAAATAAATGAGCAAAATTGCCATTCTTATCACTTAAAAACTAGTAAATGTTGCATAATGGAAACCTAATCTGGTTTAACTGAGAAATCTTTCCTTCATGGAAGTTTCTTGTAAAATAAAATTTTGCAAGATTTTCCCATCACTCATTTATTTTCAAGAATACCCTTACCTGACGGTAATTTCTCCTATATAGAAAACTATTTTTCTTCTAAATCCAGAATTTTTGAGCTGTCTTTAATTTTTACACCACCTTCAGTCTGATCCAATTCATTTGTTTTATCAAATTTTAGACAGTGTCTATGAAGTATCAAGTAATGTGTGTTTTAGAGCTAAAACAGTTTTCTTCCGAAAAAGAAATGATGTCTGTATGGCAGACATCAATAGATAACCACAAGGTAAGATACAAGCACAAAGGGCTAAGGAAACAATCAGGAGGAATCTGAGCAAGGTCATGTCCTAGAAAGACTCCCAAAGGAAATAAAGCCTGGTTTGAATTCTTAAGGATATAAGGAATTGTGAGCAATACAAGTCTTTTGGGTTGGAAGGGAGGTAAGCTTGATCTCTCAAGAAAGGCATGAAAATGTGCCAAAGCTAGGAGTAAACAGGAATTGGAGTTTTTTTTTT
>SJYV01013151.1:0-10147 GCA_006410875.1 Neotragus pygmaeus | reverse complement strand
AGATGGTGACTGCAGCCATGAAATTAAAAGACACTTACTCCTTGGAAGAAAAGTTATGACCAACCTAGACAGCATATTAAAAAGCAGAGACATTACTTTGTCAACAAAGGTCCATCTAGTCAAGGCTATGGTTTTCCAGTAGTCATGTATGGATGTGAGTTGGACTATAAAGAAAGCTGAGCGCCAAAGAATTGATGCTTTTGAACTGTGGTGTTGGAGAAGACTCTTGAGAGTCCCTTGAACTGCAAGGAGATCCAACCAGTCCATCCTAAAGGAGATCAGTCCTGGGTGTTCATTGGAAGGACTGATGTTGAAGCTGAAACACCAATACTTTGGCCATCTGATGCAAAGAGCTGACTCATTGGAAAAGACCCTGATGCTGGGAAAGATTGAGGGCAGGAGGAGAAGGGGATGACAGAGGATAAGATGGTTGGATGCCATCACTGGCTCAATGGACATGGGTTTGGGTAGACTCCGGGAGTTGGTGATGGACAGGGAGGCCTGGCATGCTGTGGTTCATGGGGTTGCAAAGAGTCAGACATGACTGAGTGACTGAACTGAACTGAACTGAACAAGATAATATGTGAAGTGAAAGAAAGACTAGAGAAAAATGTGAATAATTGCGAATAGCAGTGTTTTTGAAAAAGAGGAGATATTCTATATATGCATTACAATACTGTGAAAGAATACATAAGAAATTGCTTTCAAGTGGTTCCTCTGGAGAGGAAAATTGGGAGCTACAGTCAGCACTGGGAGACTTAAGTTTCACTGAATATCCTATTTTATCTTGGAAATTCTGTAACATTTGCACATAATAGCTAGTTAAATGAATGAACACAATGAAGCTTTGCTAACAAAATGCTAATTGGTTTCATAAAACTTTATGATTAAGCATCAGAATACCCTAACAATGTTTTTGCAATCTTTTCCTGTTCATAGCTTTTTCTCTGCTCATGGGAAAAGTCTGTAGGTACTTCAGCTATTCAGTCATTCAAACAATTATTCAGTGATCACCAGGTGCCAGGGATACAAAGATACAGAAGACGCATGAGACTCAAAGAGCTTCCACTGTAGCAGAGAGAATGAACATTTATTCAGTATAAACAGTTATTTCTCATTCAAAGCTTCTCCAATAGCATAAACCCAACCTTACTTTCCAGAGACTGCTGTCTGGGTTGCTGGCAGCAAGAATCACAGCCCAATAAGGAAACGGTAGGAAAGTGTGACCACGACTTAATGCAGGTGGCAGGTAAAAGTAAAACCTGGGAGCAATGATAGGCCAGGCTCTGGCCAAGTGATGGTGATGAGAAAAGAACAGTAACAACAATTGATGGCACCAGAATTATCCAACATGATTTTAAACAACTGGCAATATTTCGTAATAAAGCAAGACAGAAAAAAGAGTAGGTATGAGTGATTAAGTAAATATTTTATACAGGAACTAGACAAAATAAAAACATCCCCATGCTGCCTTCTCTTTTTTTTTTAAAATAAGTTCCTATTTTAACAATTACATATGACATTTATGGCAGCTGAGGACCAGAAGCCATCAGTGGTTTTTGCAACCATGTTAGAAGCTTAAGTGATGAAGCATTTATATACATGTTGTTAATGTCTTCATGTACTTGCAGTCAAATATTATTTCTACTTTAGAGTGAGATACAAATAAGATTAAGTGTACTATGATTTTATATCCATAACATCTTTACCTCTGGAGATCTCAAATCATTTGCAAGCATTCATTAATTCCCAATATTCTGGTCAGGTACATTAGAGAAATAAACTGGGGTGACTTCTAGCGAAGGTGACTTCTAGCAAAAGTGACACAACGAAGGTGACTAGGTCAAGGTGAATCAATAAACTATTAACAGATTTGGAAAAAATACTTATATTCTAGTTCTTCCTCCTGGTTCTAAGTCATACTCCTATCACAACATGTTTCTTCTCTTATAAGGGTCTGCTAGACGTATTTATCTTTGATGTTAAACAAAAAAGATTAAATACAGTTAAATAAATATAAAATGAGCTTTAAAAATGAAGGACTAGAACTGGGGTGATTTTCAACAGGGATTTGAGTCCTATTTGTTAGAACAGATTGAGAAACAGCATTACTAAATTCTAGGGTTAGGAAGGCCTAAAATTGTCTATTTTCTCATACATTGTTCTATTTTTCTATGAACTAAGTTATTATGTCCAATACCTTTTTTAGTCCTTAAACAATCTTCCCTGCAATGCAGCTATTTTAATTAATAGAACAAATGTAGACTGAACATCAATAAAATAACCAAAACCATAATCACACTTTCAATACAGTGTATTATAAGTAATCATTAGTCTTATATGGCAAAAGAAACCTCTACATTCTATAGGGAACTGAAGACCATAATCAACTCATATAGTATTATAGTACATTTAATGATTACCACAAAAAATTACCATGTAAAAAGGAAAGTTGAAATGTTAACTATATAAACCTCCTGGCAGTCTTTAGAAATTTAACTTTTATATTTTACTCTATTTAAAAAACTATTAATTTCTGACATTACTTTTGATTTATTTTAGAACAAGAATCATTAGTTCCAAGCAGAATTTGGTAAGATTTGAAAAGCTTAAAAATTTTTTAAAAATGAAACCCTGGATTATTATGTGAATTTCACTTAGTGAAACTGAAGGATTTCTTCCTAAATGCCTACCTGCGCATTGGCTTTCCTTCCATGCACCATGAAAGGTACCCTTCACCACACTCTAAAGCCGAACCTAAGACAACAGAAAAGCAGTAACTTAATAAAAACTATTTCTGATCTTTCCAGTAACAAACTCTATACAATGATTTCGTTCAGTGATAAAGGATTTTATATCCTATTATATTACACGACAGGCCTTTTGCAGACGCACACTCATAACCCTTACCTAGTTCCTTTAAGATGACTATCTTTACTGTGAATGCTAAAACGATTATACGTAAAGTTGAGGGAAAGTGCGCCAAACAGTCCCAACTGCTAGACTACTCTTGTCTCTCTCCGAAAAGTACTCCGGAGACATTTAACTCTGACCGCACTATCAACGATTCCCTACAGAGTATTCACCAGATACCCACAGCAATACTAGCATGATGAATCGGGTAGGGAACACGCTGGCTTAACCACGGATCTGAAAGCTGGTGACTTGTTCCGAAGCGATAGAAGAAGGAGCAGGTACTTGCTTTTAAAAATAAACAACTCCGTTTCCGACAGCCCAGACAGAACAGAGCAGAGAAACTATGGCTCCAATACTAACATTATCTTTACCAGCCCTTCCCTAGTTCCCGAAACGATGTCCACCACCCACCTGGCAAGATCTCGCTGGTCCCCAGGTTAGGTGGGACGCACAATATCCACTTCCTTCCCCCCAGATTCCAACCTCTGTCTAGGGAAGCTGTCCAGGGTGCGGAACCTCACGCCCTCAGGCAGAACAGGCCAGCACCTTCCGTGGCTCCGGGGCAGGGCTGCAGCCCGCTTGAACGCCGTCTGGGGCCCCGCAAGGCGCAGCCCCAGTGCCCTGACAGTCCCTTCTCGGTGCCCACTGACAGGTGGCGGGCGAAGCACGGCCCCTACCCAATGGGCAGCCCCGCAAATTGGGACCACAGACTTGCAAAGCGAGTCCTGGGCGCTGTCCACTGTCCTCTGCTCTAAGACTGCTAACCTACCGGCTCCGACACTTTCTTCTATGCCTTAGCCTCCTCTGCCTCCTCCGCCCGCCGCCTCCTCTCTGGCTCCTTTTCTGCCTCAGCTAGAGCAAGGAGGATGCCGCTCCTCCAGCTATTTCCTCCCCACCCCTCGCCCCACTTCAGCCGCAGGAAGTGGTCCTGTTCCTAAATCGTTCCCTCTGGAACCCACATACTTTACCAAGCGGTTCCGGTCCAGATCAGGAAGTAGCTGCGCTCTTTGTTGGGGGCTTGGGTCCCCTCAAAGACTGCCTGTCCGTGTACGCAGTTCCTTGTATCCCGAGGATGTGCGAATTCATTGCTGAACTGGCAGTGTTTGACTACTGAAGGCTTCTCCTTTCTCCTTTGTTTTCCTCAGCAGAAGTCAATAGGTAGATGGGAGGAGTAACAGAAAGCCAGGAATGATTTNTTCATTGCTGAACTGGCAGTGTTTGACTACTGAAGGCTTCTCCTTTCTCCTTTGTTTTCCTCAGCAGAAGTCAATAGGTAGATGGGAGGAGTAACAGAAAGCCAGGAATGATTTATTTGTAGCTAGTACGTCTTCTGTTGGCACGATTTTTTCCCTAATTGTGGGTTGAATGATTGACACATGTCTACATGTGGTTGACATATATCTATGAGGCCACTCCTGTGTGTAAGCTGCTGAGGATCCTCAGTCAAATCAGAAACAGACCTGATTTTCCACATTTCCCAGGTTAGCTTTCAAGACACCAGGGTTTTATTCAGGATTTTAAGGTTATGTCAGATTGCCCTTTCACTTAGTATTCTATAACAAACACTTTATCAAACACTGCTTTGAATTCCCTTTAGCATTAGGGAGGAAAATAAATTTTTTTTTTTTCAATTTGTCCCTTGCCTGATTTTCCCACAGCACATAGCCACCTAATTTTCACTGTATGTTTAGAAAACAAGGGATAGGGTGGAGGATACAATGTCAGTAACATTAGTGAAAGGCTGCTGCTGGTTTCCTGATAACTATTATAGGCTAAGCATGAACTTAACCACATTTTCTTTAGCTGTTCTTCACAATGGAATCTACACAGATTTTTGCAGTTGTTTCTGAAAGGGAAAGAATATCTTTTGTTAATTAGCTTGTAGTGGGAGATGCGTGGTCTTTGGATCCAGACACCCATAGTTTCAATCCTAGCCCTGCGACTCACTCGATGGGTGGTCTTGGTCAAGTGTCTTGATCTCTTAAGTATTAGTTTCTTTTGTGTAAAAGAGAAACAATACCCTTTTTTACACAATTTTTGAGAGGGGTAAATTATAATGAAGCTCATGTTCTGTGTCTGGCACTTAGTAGGCACTCACCAAATGTCAGTTTTCTCTCCTCTTCCCTTAAATGGACTCATTAATTGAGCGCTTATTGCATGTCTAGTACTATGCTAGGCTTTGGAAATGGTTGTGAACAAGTTCTAGTGCTCATTCATGTGGTTATTGTGGTGCCCTGAGGACAAAAGAACAAGATGAGCTAGAAAAGTGTTGGAATGTAGGAACAGAAAAAACCAGACCCTTATCACCCTTCCCACCATGTTGTAACTGTTGTGGAATTTTTGAGCCCTCTTGAGTAGCATGGCCTGTCCCCCTGTTACCCCGTGTAAGGAAAGGTATTTGTCTTAGTCTTCTCCCAGGCCTGTATAGGGAATGTATACATACCTCATTCAATCAGCAAATGACTCACAAGACCCCTACCCTGTTCCTTGTCCCAACTATAAAAACAGACCAAAGACCAATGTTCAGAGTCAGCTCTCCCTGACTCTCAGGAAGCTGGCCCATTGTACTGGCAGTGCCATCCACGTCCCCCACTCTAATAAACTCTATTCTCCTTTCATTCTGCCTCATTTTTGGAAATTCTTTTCCAATCTGTGCATGGACCACGACATTTATAATAGTTGATTTTCCAACATGTTTTTCATTATGAGTAATTGGTCTATACCATCTCCACACAAATGACCAATACAGACTAATAAGAAATCAGAAGAAATCTAATGGGGACTGTGGGATAAGATTCCCTAGCATTTTTAGAAGAGATACAGAAGAGATAGCATCTTTTCCCTTTGGCTACTGTTATGCCTGGATAAGACACCTGGAAGCACCAAAACCACTTTGTAACCATGAGGGAAGGCAGAGGAGAATGAAGCTAGACAATAAGGGAGATAGAACACAGAGACTGAAAGAATTTGGGTCCTTCAATGTAATTTTTAAACTACTCATTCTCCCTTGCCCACAGACTTTCTTGTTGCTGGATTGTAGTTATATGAGATAAATATGTTTTTAAATGGGGGTTTCTATTACTAGCAGCCAGAAGCATACTAATGTGTGTAAAAGGATATAGACAATAATCAAGTAAATAACTAAGTAAAATAATTTCAGCCACTGGCAAATGCTATCTAGGAAGGAGCCAAAGAGGTGATGGTATGGAGAGTGAGTATTTTGAGACTACTTTAAATAACATGGTCAGGGAAGCACTCTCTGAAGAGGTAGGTTGAGATCCGAAAGGTGAGGGAGAAATATCCAGGTGGAAAGCTGAGAGAAGAGTGTTTCAAGTAGAGTGAATAGCAAAGGGAAAGGACCTAAAGCATAAATGAGCTCTTCCTGTTTAATGAACATAGAAAAGGTCAGTTTGACTAGAAATAACATTAGACATGCTGCTGGTGCTGCTGCTAAGTCGCTTCAGTCGTGTCCGACTCTGTGCAACCCCATAGACGGCAGCCCACCAGGCTCCCCCATCCCTGGGATTTTCCAGGCAAGAATACTGGAGTGGGTTGCCATTTCCTTCTCCAATGCATAAAAGTGAAAAGTGAAAGAGAAGTCGCTCAGTCATGTCTGACTCTTTGTGATCCCATGGACTGCAGCCTACCAGGCTCCTCCATCCATGGGGTTTTCCAGGCAAGAGTACTGGAGTGGGATGCCATCGCCTTCTCTGAATATTAGACACGAGATAACAGAAATAGATATTTTGGTCATCTGATGTGAACAGACGACTCATTGGAAAAGTCCCTGATGCTGGGAAAGATTGCGGGGAGAAGGAGAAGAGGGGTCAGGGGATGAGATAGCTGGATGGCATCACTGATGCAATGAACATGAACTTAGGCAAACTCTGGGAGATGGTGAGGAACAGGGAGGCCTGGAGTGCTGCAGTTCATGGGGTTGCAAAGAGTTGGATATGACTGGGCGACTGAACAACAACAAAGAGAAATAGGCAAGAACAAGATCATGTACTGTCTTTTAGGAGAAGGCAATGGCACCCCACTCAAGTACTCTTGCCTGGCAAATCCCATGGACAGAGGAGCCTGGTGCGCTGCAGTTCATGGGGTCGCTAAGAGTCGGACATGACTGAGCGACTTCACTTTCACTTTTCACTTTCATTCACTGGAGAAGGAAATGGCAACCCACTCCAGTGTTCTTGCCTGGAGAATCCCAGGGACGGGGTAGCCTAGTGGGCTGCCGTCTATGGGGTCACACAGAGTTGGACACAACTGAAGCAACTTAGCAGCAGCAGCAGGCTATTGTAAGAAATTATGATTTTATTTTAAATTCTCTGGAAAAATATGTGGAGATATTTCAACTCAATTTAGGTTTAACAATTGATCCTAAACTCAAAACCTTGAAAATTAGAAGAGGAAAATGTGGATGTCCCATTATTAACTACAGGGACAATCACATGTGGGAAAGAATATGGGCAAATATTTCCAGAAATGTTCTTGCTATGATTGATGGTAAATAAAGGCTGATTTTTATTTAAATTTGGGGACTTTAATAAAGATATTTTTCCTTTGTATGAATCAATCACATAATTAATTAATGGCTATAATACAAAATAGCTGCCTTTCATAGCTAATTATTAGGCCTAGAGTGTGTGAATGACCTATAAAGGAATCAAATGTAGACACTAAGATGCTCTCAGTTTTTACTTCTCACCTGGGAATTTGAGGTAGACTTTGAGTGGAAAGTAATAAGACTGAGCCAGAAAGCAGTGAATTTTGAAAGGGGGGATAGGATATCCTAGGGATTTTTAGGATCTTTGAATCGGTATATGGTTGGTGTTAGGTAATGTCAATTTAAATCTATGATTTAACAGTGATGAACATGGATCTTGAGTAAGCAACCCAATTATATTTATATAAACTCCTCTGTAAAATGGAAAAAAAAACACATTAAAATATTCATGGTGCTACAGGAAGTATTAGATAATCACCACAAATTCTACAAAAACAGCCTTAAAAACAAAACACTAGGAGAGACAGATTATCCCCACTCTACAGATAAGGATGTTGAGGCATACAGGTAATTAAATGACTGACTTAAGATTCTGCACCTAGTTAGTGTTAAACTAGTAGGTAATGAAGTATCCACTTAAATAAAATCAACACCACTCCCTCTCATCTTAAAATTTAAAAATCTATCACTATGAATTGTGGGAAAAGTTTCTGCACAAAGTGAAAAGGCAACCTACTAAATGGGAGAAAACATTTGAAACACATATATCTGATAAGGGGTTAGTATCCCAAATATATAAAGAACTCAGATAACTGAACAGCAGAAAACAAACAAAAAGCAATCTAATTTAAAAATGGGCAGATGATCTGGATACACAGTTTCCCAAAGACATACAGACGGCCAACAGGCACATGAAAATTTGCTCAGCATCAGTAATGATCAGGGAAATGCAAATTGAAACCACAATGAGATATCACCGCACACCTTTTAGAATGGCTGTAATCAAAAAGACAAGAAGTAACAAGTGTTGGTCAGCTCCCCTGATGGTGCAGTGGATCTGCCAGCCAATGCATGAGACAGTTGGATACCTGATCCACACGGTACATGATCCCACATGGATCCCACACGGTACATGATCCCACATGAGTCCATGCACCACAACTATTGAGTCTGTATGCTGAAAATACTGAGCCCATGAGCCACAACTACCGAAGCCCAAGCACCTTAGAGCCTGTCCTTTGCAACAAGAGAAGCCACTGAAATGAGAAACCTACACACCACAACTAGAGAGTAGCCCCCTTTCTCTGCAACTAAGGAAAAGCCCACACAGCATCCAAGACCCAGAGCAGCCAAAATATCAGCGAAAATGTGGAGAAAAGGGAATACTGTGTACTGTTGGTGGGAATGTAAACTAGTGCAACCATTGTGGAAAACAGTATAGAGGTTCCTCAAAAAAATTAAAAACAGAGATACCATATGATACAGGAATTCTGAGTATTCATGTGAAGAAAATGAAAACACTAACTTAAAAAGATATATATAGTTCCAAGTTCATTGCTACATCATATACAATAGTCAAAATATGGAAACAATCTGTGTCCATCGATGTATGAATGGATAAGGAAAATGTGGAGGGACTTCCCAGGTGGTTCAGTGGCTAAGACTCCATCCTCCCAATGCAGGGGGCCTGAGTCTGATCACTGGTCAGGGAACCAGATCCAAACAAGGTATTGCTTTTATCTTTAAAATATGTATATGAATTGTAGGCAAATTGTTACTGTTTGAATGGGGAATATGTTAATGTTTGAACCTCCTTTAAATGATTTAATTATGCTCTTTAAAAACTCTAACTTAATCACATTCCACCCTTGCTTAAAATATAATATAGATTCTCAGTTATCCACAGGATAAATTTAGACTCATAACTAAAGCCTATCAAAATCTAGAGGACTAGTGAGCACCTAATTCAGAGGTTCTGAGTTGGTGTATGCCTTCAGTATAATGTGAACCCTCTGCATTTAAATGTGAAGGCATGTGATGTGATTGCCTCCAGATTCCCATTGCTTTCATTAAGGAGAAAGTGACCTAAGTTAGTTTCAAATTCAAATCTGTTTCCTGCCTCCTACTAACACTCTAGTCATATGATGAATAAGTTATTAGCTAGGGTAAAGCAAAGTCATTTCACAAAATGGGATTATTTTTGGTAGAGAAACAATCTAACATTTAAGTAAAACCAATCATAAATGGAATCACCCCTGGATAATCATTGGAAGGACTGCTGCTGAAGCTGAAGCTCCAATATTTGGCCCCCTGATGTGAAGAGCCAACTCACTGGAAAAGACCCTGATGTTGGAAAATATTAAGGGCAGGAGGAGAAGGGGACGACAAAGGATGAGATGGTTGGATGGCATAACCGACTCAGTGAACATAAATTTGAGCAAACTCTGCGAGATAGTGAAGGACAGGGAAGGCTGGCATGCTGAAGTCTACAGGGTTGCAAAGAATTGGACAAAACTTAGCAGCTGAACAACAACAACAACAAAATCAAAAATAGGTACAATTTTATTTCATTATTAATAACTTAGGAGGCAATAGGTAACTGAGATCCACAAAAATGCAGGCAGATTTTAGGGCTATACCCACAAGTGGAGAAATAGAGATTAAATAAAAAGGATACCTCTAAGGATGCTGTCAACATATTACTGAAGAAAAAGAGTAAATTCT
>SJYV01013150.1:290683-426418 GCA_006410875.1 Neotragus pygmaeus | reverse complement strand
AAAAAAAAAAAAAAAAAACACTCAAGAATATTTACAGGAATTAAAAATTACCCAGTATTCAGCAAGGTAAAATTCACAGTGTTTAGCAACTAATAAAACATTATGAGGCATGTTAAAATGCAGGAAAATACAACCCATGCTGCTGCTGCTGCTGCTGCTAGGTCGCTTCAGTCGTGTCCGACTCTGCGACCCCATAGATGGCAGCCCACCAGGCTCCCCCGTCCCTGGGATTCTCCAGGCAAGAACACTGGAGTGGGTTGCCATTGCCTTCTCCAATGCATGAAAGTGAAAAGTGAAAGGGAAGTCACTCAATCATGTCCAACTCTTAGTGACCCTATGGACTGCAGCCTACCAGGTTCCTCCATCCGTGGGATTTTCCAGGCAAGAGTGCTGGAGTGGGTTGCCACTGCCTTCTCTAAATACAACCCACAGTGAGGATTTAAAAATCAATCAAGAAAAATAGACTTAGAAATAAAACAGTTAAGCAGAAACAGTAGACAGACAAAATGATTATTATAACTATATTGCATACTTCAAGAAGACACAGAAATAAGTCATTATGTTAAAGAGACATAGACTATACTACTATACTTACAGAAATGTAAAGAATTATAAGGAAATATTATGAATATTGGAATACTATGTCAACATATTAATAACATTAAACATACATATTTCAAGAAAGACAAACTATTAAAATTGAAACAAGAATAGAAAATCTGAATAGACATATAACAAGTAAAACAGATTAACTTAGTAATTTAAAATCTTCCTACAAAGAAAAGCACAGATGCAAACAGCTTTATTGTGAATTTCATCAAACATTTTTTTAAAGTTAATGTGGTTACATCATATACTCTTTCAGAAACCAAAAGGGCACACTTTGTTACCACGATGGGAGAAAAACCAGCATGAAGCTTCCTCAAAAATTAGGAAGTACCATGTGATCCAACAATCCCACTTCATGATACATATCTGAAGGAAAATAAATCACTATCTTAAAAAGATATTTGCACCACCATGTTCATGGCAACATTTATTCACAACAGCCAAGATATGAAAACAACCTAAATATCTATTATGGATGAGTGGTAAAGAAAATGTAGGGTATATATACAATGGAATATTATTCAGCCATAAAAATAAGGAAATGCTGCCATTTGTGACAACATGGATGAACCTTGAGGGAATTATGCTAAGTGTAATAAATAAAACAGATTAAGAAAAATACTAATTTATATATGGAATCTAAAAAACTCTAACTCATGGAAGGAGGGTAGAATAGTGACTGCCAGGTGACAGGGTGGGAAAAAGTGGGGAGATACTGGTCAAAGTGTACTAATTATAATGTTTAAAAGTCCTGAGGAACTAATAAACAGCATGTGAAGTGAAAGTCACTCAGCTGTGTCCAACTCCTTGCAACCCCATAGACTGTAGTCCACCAGGCTCCTCTGTCCGTGGGATTCTGAGGCAAGAATACTAGAGTGGGTAGCCATTTCTTTCTTCAGGGTACTTCCCAACCCAGGGATTGAATCCAAGTCTCTAGCACTGCAGACAGATTCTTTAACACCTGAGCCATCAGGGAACATAGTGATTATATTTAACACTGTATTATATACTTGAAAGTTGCTAAGAGAATAAATCTTAAATGTTCTTACTATAAGAAAAAATAATTACATGAGTTGATGAAAGCATTATCTAACCTTAATATGGTAATCATTTTGCAATATACACATATATCAAATCATCAAATTATATACCTTAAACTTATACAATATTATATGTCAATTATACCTTATTAAAGCTGGAAGAAGTTAAAAGTTTTTGAAAAGTTCCAAGAAAGAAAATGCGCCAGTTAACTCATTATCATTTAGTGACTATCCCTCTCTCTTTTTGAAATAATAACCTCTTTTTAAACTAATATTTAGTAAAATCTTGTATGTCCAGTGATTCTCAAACTTTCATGTGCATTAGAATCACCTGGCACGCTTGTTAAGCCATTAATTGTTGGGCCTCACCTTGTCTTACACACAGCCAGGTGATTCTAATGATGTTGGTCCAGTGATCACACTTTAAGAACAGGCTGCTGCTGCTGGGGCTGCTAAGTCTCTTCAGTCGTGTCCGACTCTGTGCGACCCCACAGACAGCAGCCCACCAGGCTCCACTGTCCCTGGGATTATCCAGGCAAGAACACTGGAGTGGGTTGCCATTTCTTTCTCCAATGCATGAAAGTGAAAAGTGAAAGTGAAGTCACTGAGTCGTGTCCAACACTCAGCGACCCCACGGACTGCAGCCCACCAGGCTCCTCCATCCATGGGATTTTCCAGGCAAGAGTACTGGAGCGAGATGCCATTGTCTTCTCCGCAGGAACAAGCTGCTATATCCCAATTCCACTGGCATGGTGATTAAGAGCTAAATCTGGGACTTAAAAGCTGAATCAAATCGTACTGCCTTGGGAAAATCTATAATTCTCTATAAACTTCTGTATCCTGATTTTAAAATACAGATAATAACTGTACCAATATCATTTAACTGTTGAGGATTATATTTGATAATATGTATAATGCCTGTATAGTATTGCTGGGCAAATAATAACTTCACAGCTCTTTATTAGTGCGTGTGTGTCGGCGGGGCGGGGTGCATGTGTGCTCAGTTATTCCTACTCTTTGCAACCCCGTGAACTGAAGCCCATCAGGTTCCTCTTCCTCTGTTCATGGGATTCTCCAAGAATACAGAAGTGGGTTGCCATTTCCTTCTCCAGGGGATCTTCCCAACCAATCTCTAGGGGATTTATCCCAACAGATCAGACAAATGTATCCTGCTGTTCATGCATTGGCAGGTAGATTATTTACCACTTGAGCCACCAGGAAAGCCCCTCTTTATTATTAGTACTGTGAGTTTGTCAGTGACTCAGACGGTAAAGAATTCGCCTGTAAAGCAAGAGACCCAGGTTCAATTGTTTGGGGCGGGGCGGTGGGGGGGGAGATTCCCTGGAGAAAGGCATGGCAACCCACACCACTATTTTTGCCTGGAGAATCCCCATGGACAGAAAAGCCTGGTGGGCTACAGTCAAATATTTGGACACAACTGAGCAATTTCACTTTCACTTTCACTTTACTTACGTATTCTTCTGTTAATGAAGGTTAGATTCAGCAAACTTTGCTGCCATAAATATTTTTATACATTTTTTTCTGGTATATTTGTGCAAAAGCCTTTCTAAAGTATATTCCTACAACAGAATGTGGAATTACAAGGTGGTAAGAAGGGCTTCCCTGGTGGCTCAGCTGGTAAAGAATCTTCCTGCAATGCGGGAGACCTGGGTTTGATCCCTCAGTTGGGAAGATCCTCTAAAGAAGAGAACAGTTACCCACTCCAGTATTCTGGCCTGGAGAATTCCATGCACTGTATAGTCCATGGGGTCACAAAGAGTCAGACACAACTGAACGACTTA
The DNA here is from genome assembly GCA_006410875.1 of Neotragus pygmaeus. NCBI lineage: Eukaryota > Metazoa > Chordata > Mammalia > Artiodactyla > Bovidae > Neotragus > Neotragus pygmaeus. Next base: position 422,967 of record SJYV01013150.1, on the reverse strand, counting down.
CACTAAGAAGTTCAATTTTAGTAGGTAAAACTAAATTGTTTTCCAAAGTGATCATATCACTTTCTGGGGCCAACAGTAAAGGATGAAATTCTTGTTGTCCCATATCATTGTCAATACTTAATAAATTCCATTCCATTTGTTTTGATAGTCCTGTGGATCTGAAATTGTATCTTGCAATTTTTATTTGCAATTACTTGATTGTAAACAATGGCACCCCACTCCAGTACTCTTGCCTGGCAAATCCCATGGACGGAGGAGCCTGGTGGGCTGCAGTCCACGGGGTCACGAAGAGTCAGACATGACTGAGCGACTTGACTTTCACGTTTCACTTTAATGCACTGGAAAGGGAAATGGCAACTCACTCCAGTGTTCTTGCCTGGAGAATCCCAGGGGCAGCGGAGCCTGGTGGGCTGCCGTCCCTGGGGTTGCACAGAGTCGGACACGACTGAAGCAACGCAGCAGCAGCAGCAGCAGCAGCAGCAGCAGCAAACAAGGTTGAGCAGACTTTCTATATTTATAGTTATTTGTGTTCCATCTTTGGAGAAGTTCCTGTTTGTGTCTTTTGCTCATTTTTTTTAGGGTTTTCATCTTTTATGTGTTTGTTATACCTTCTGGATACTATTCTGTCAGTATGTGTTGCAAACATTTTCATCAGGTTTAACTGAGATTATACATGTGGATAGACAGTAAGCAAAGAGCAATTAGTTAAGGAAGTTTCCCTCCCCGCCTCTGGCAATGAAACCTTTAAAGGCCATTCATTTCTGGGTTAAGTGCCTCCAACAAAAACACTGGGGTGATACAGAGTCATATTCTTCAGTTTCTACTTTAGTTCTCTCTCCAGCTCTTATATATGTCATGTAAGATAGATAGATGATAGGTAGACAGATAGATTGATTGATTGATTTTAGATAGACAGGTATACAAATAAATACATATATATAGGTATCTTCCACTTGCCTTTTCCCACCAATCAGCTGGATCTCCATTTTATATTACAATGAAAATGGCCTAAACAAATTGCCTTGTATTCACAAGAAGGTAGTGGGGGAGTATTTTAGCATACTTCCAGTAGTTTCCAAATTTCACTGTACTTTCGAATCACCTGGGGTCCCTAAAAAATACTTACCCTAGTTCTCACTCCCCTATATTCTGATTTAAATGGTAAAGCTGTGAACCATCCAGTGGGAATTTAAAAAGCTCCCTGGGTGATTTTAACATGCACTGAATTAGTCCTTGAAACTCAAAGTATTATACATGGATCATTAGCATTGTTATTACCTGGGAACTTATTAGAAAGCAAATTCTTAAAATTCAAACTATGGGATAACACCTGAGATTTTTGAGTATATAGTAAAGTTAGAAAACATACTGGCTTGTCTACAGCCACCCTGTGCCCTACTGTGTTCTTCATTTCAGCTTAAAGAACTTTCAGCTATGTCTCCTTGATTCTGAAGGACAACTTTGACGAGTATTTGGGGTGGCAGTTTTTACTTTTCAGCAGTTTGAACATATAATGGCACTGGCCTGCAAAGTTTCCGCTATGAAATTCACTGATAGTCTTATGGGGATTCCCTTGTATGTGAGGAATATCTTTTCTCTTGATGCTTTTAAAATTCTCTGATTTTAGACAGCTTTATTATACTGTGTTTTGGAGAAAATTGTTTTGGGTTGAAAATTAGGTGGAATGTGTGAACTTCATGAATTTGGATATCCAAATTTCTCCCCAGATTTTTGATGTTATGATCCATTACTCATTTAAATAAGCTCTCTACCCCCATCCTTTCTCTCTTCTCTTCTTCTGGGACTCCAATAATGTATAATGTATTCAATTCAGTTCAGTCGCTCAGTCGTGTCTGACTCTTTGCGACCCCATGGACTGTAACACGCCAGGCTTCCCTGTCCATCACCATCTCGTGGAGTTGACCCAAATTCATGTCCATTGAGTTGATGATGCCATCCAACCATCTCATCCTCTGTCGTCCCCTTCTCCTGCTTCCCTCAATCTTTCCCAGCATCAGGGTCTTTTCAAATGAGTCAGCTCTTCACATCAGGTGGCCAAAGTATTGGAGGTTCAGCTACAACATCAGTCCTTCCAAAGAACACTCAGGACTGATATCCTTTAGGATGGCTTGGTTGGATCTCTTTGCAGTCCAAGGGACTCTTCAGAGACTTCTCCAACACCACAGTTCAAAAGCATCAATTCTTTGGTGCTCAGCTTTCTTTATAGTCCAACCTCACATCCATACATGACCACTGGAAAAACCATGCCCTTAATTAGACAGACCTTTGTTGGCAAAGTAATGTCTCTGCTTTTTAATATGCTGTCTAGGTTGGTCATCACTTTCCTTCCAAGGAGTAAGCATCTTTTAATTTCATGGCTGAATCACCATCTGCAGTGATTTTGGAGCCCAAAAAAATAAAATCAGCCACTGTTTCCCCATCTATTTGCCATCAAGTGATGGAAACAGATGCCATGATCTTAGTTTAATGAATGTTGAGCCTGTATAATGCATAGACTATTTCTTTTAATGAATTTCATAATTCATGTAGGTTTTATTTACACTTTTTCATTCTTTTTCCTTTGTTCTCTGACTGGATAATTTCAAATGAACTATCTTCTATTTTAAGATTTTTTTCTTCTGCTTGATCCAGCCTGTTGTTGCTCAATCTTGCATTTTTCATTTCATTGTCATTTTGAGCTCCAAAATTCCTATTAAATCCTTTTTATGATCTCTGTATCTAAGTTAAACTTCTTGTTATTATGTATTATTTTCCTGATTTTATTAAATTGTCTTTCTACATTGTCTTACTAGACACTGAGCTTCCTTACAACATCTATTTTAAATTCTGTATTAGGAAAATCACAGATCTCTATATCTTTGTGGTCAGTTTCCTTGATTTTGATGTTCCTCAAAGTCTTTCATTGCTGTTTTCACATATGAAGAAGCAATAAATTCCTTCACTCTTTACTGGCTGGCTTCAGAAGAGAAATACCTTCTATCCACTCTGTTAGGAATTCTCAGGCTTTCTTAAACTTTTACTATGGATACACTTGCTCTACATGCTTTCATGGCTGCAATCACCATCTGTAGTGATTTTGGAGTGCAGAAAAATAAAGTCAGCCACTGTTTCCCCATCTATTTCCCATGAAGTGATGAGACTGGATGCCATGATCTTCATTTTCTGAATGAAGCCAACTTTTTCACTCTCTTCTTTCATCAAGAGGCTCTTTAGCTCTTCTTCACTTTCTGCCATAAGGGTGGTGTCATCTGCGTATCTGAGGTTATTGATATTTCTCCCGGCAATCTTGATTCCAGCTTCTGCTTCATCCAGCCCAGCGTTTCTCATGATGTACGCTGCACATAAGCTAAATAAGCAGGGTGACAATATACGGCATTGACATACTCCTTTTCCTATTTGGAACCAGTCTGTTGTTCCATGTCCACTTCTAACTGTTGCTTCCTGACCTGCATACAGATTTCTCAAGAGGCAGGTTAGGTAGTCTGGTATTCCCATCTCTTTAAGAATTTCCACAGTTTGTTGTGATCCACACAGTCAAAGGCTTTGGCATAGTCAATAAAGCAGAAGTACACATTTTTCTGTTTGGACTTTCCTGGTGGCTCAGATGGTAAAGCATTTGCCTACAATGTGGGAGACCCGGGTTCAAACCCTGGGTCAATAAGATCTCCTGGAGAAGGAAATTGCAACCCATTTCATTATTCTTGCCTGGAAAATCCGATGGAGGGAGGAGCCTGGTGGGCTACAGTCCACGGCACTGCAAAGAGTCTGACACAACTGAGCAATTTCACTTTCACTTTCTTTCACATGTTTTTCTGGAACTCTCTTGCTTTTTCGATGATCCGATCGATGTTGGCAATTTGACGTCTGGTTCCTCTGCCTTTTCTAAAACCAACTTGAACATCTGGAAGTTCATGGTTCACGTACTGTTGAAGCCTGGCTTGGAGAATTTTGAGCATTACTTTACCAGTGTGTGAGATGAGTGCAACTGTGCAATAGTTTGAGCATTCTTTGGCATTGCCCTCTTACCCTCTTAAACACATCCAATGCCAGATTTTTTTTTCCTCCAACAGTGTGCTAGAATTTCTCCATTGGACTTCTGGACTCCTACAAAGCCTTTCCTGTCCATGGGCAATCATCTAAATTGGTAGTTTTTGAGGGAAATAGAGCAGAAAACTCTTATTCCATTATGTTGATAACTTCACTCCTGGCTAGCCATTTTATAAATTAAAATAAAGCGAAACCTTATTTCATGTATTATATCAGTATGTATTCCTGATAAAATAAAGATCCAAACTTTAGAAATAATACTAAGTCATATATGAATGGAAGAGAGTAAAACATGAGGAGTGAATTCTTTATAATTTTTAGGTAAAGCACACAGCACAAAAACCATAAACACTCATATATTTGAATATATAAATATATAAAATACTATATAGAGGAAAAAATTAAATATTTGACACTTCCTTGAGAAAAATCAGTGATCAGCACACTAAGGTAACCATCAAGTTCCAACAGGTTATTCTTTGACCTCCCTGTAAGAATTTCCAAAATAGAAAACACCTAAAAAGACTTAATTTTTTAATTGAAGAATAATTGCTTTACAGAATTTTGTGGTTTTCTGTCATAAGTCAATATGAATCAGCCATAGGTACACCCATGTCCCCTCCCTTCTAGATCTCCCTCACATCTCCCTCCCCATGCCCACCCTTCAGCCTGTCACAGAGCCCCTGCTTGATTTTCCTGAGTTACACAGCAAATTCCCATTGGCTATCTATGTTACATACAGTACTGTAAATTTCTGTGTTATTCCCTCCATACATCTCCCCTTCTCCCTCTTCTCCTCCCCTCATGTCCATAGTCTATTCTCTACTTCTGTTTCTCCACTGTTGCCCTGAAAACAAATTCATCAGTGCCATTTTTTTAGATTCCATATGTATGTGTCAGTATACAATATTTTTCTTTCTGACTTACTTCACGCTGTATAGTAGGCTCTAGCTTCGTCCACCTCATTAGAATGGATTCAAATGCATTCATTTTTATGGCTGAGTAGATTTTACTATATACACGTACCACAGTTTCCTTATACGTTCATCTGTCAATGGACATCTAGGTTACTTCCATCTTCTAGCTATTGTAAATAGTGTTAACAATGAACATCGGGGTACATGTATCTTTTTCAATTTTGGTTTCCTCAGGGTATATGCATAGGAGTGAGAGTGCTAGGTCATATGGTGGTTTTACTCCTAGCTTTGTAAGGAATCTCCATACCATCTTCCATAATGGTTATATCAGTCTACATTCCCACTAGGAATGCAAGAGTGTTTCCTTTTCTCCACACCCTCTCTAGCATTTATTGTTTGTAGACTTCGATGATGGCCGTTCTGAATGGTGCGAGATGGTATCTCGTTGTAGTTTTGCATTTCTCTAATAATGAGTGATATTGAGCATCTTTTCATGTGCTTGTTAGTCATCTGTATGTCTTCTTTGGAGAAATGTCTCTTCAGGTCCCTTTCCCACTTTTTGACTGGGTTGTTTGCTTTTCTGGTGTGAGTTATATGAGCTGCCTGTATATTTTAGAAATCAATTATTTGCCAGTTGTTTCCTTTGCTATTATTTTCTCCCATTTTCAGGGTCATCTTTTCACCTTGTTTATAGTTTCCTTTGCTGTGCAAAAGCTTTTAAGTTTAATTAGCTCCCACTTGCTTATTTTTGTTTTTATTTCCATTACTGTAGGAGGTAGGTCATAGAAGATCTTGCTTTGATTTATGTCATAGAGTGTTCTGCCTAAGTTTTCCTCTAAGAATTTAATAGTTTCTGATCTTACATTTAGGTCTTTAACCCATTTTGAGTTTATCTTTGTGTATGATGATAGGTAGTGTTCTAATTTCATTCTTTTGCACATAGCTGTCCAGTTTTCCCAGCACCACTTATTGAAGAGGCTATCTTTGTGCTATTGTATATTCTTGCTTCCTTTGTCAAAAATAAGGTACCCACAGGTGTGTGGGTTTATCTCTGGGTTTTCTATCTTGTTCCATTGGTCTATATTTCTGGTTTTGTGCCAGTACCATACTGTCTTGATGACTGTAGCTTTGTAGTATAGCCTGAAGTCAGGAAGGTTGACTCCTCCAGCTCCATTCTTTTTTCTCAAGACTGCTTTGGCTATTTGGGGTCTTTTGTGTTTCCATATAAACTGTGAAAGTTTTCATTCTAGTTCCGTGGAAAATGCCGTTGGTAATTTGATAGGGATTACACTGAATCTGCAGATTGCATTTGGTAGTATAATCATTTTCACAATATTTATTCTTCCTACCCAGGAACATGGAATATCTCTCCATCTGTTTATGTCATCTTTGATTTCTTTCATCAGTGTCTTATAGTTTTCCATATATATGTCTTTTGTCTCCTTGAGTAGGTTTATTCCTAGATATTTTACTATTTTTGTTGCAATGGTGAATGGTACTAACTCCTTGATTTCTCTTTCTGATTTTTCATTGTTAGTATATAAGAATGCAAGTGATTTCTGTGTATTCACCTTGTATCTCACAACTTTGCCGAATTTACTAACTAGTTCTAGTAATTTTCTGATAGTTTCTTTTGAGTTTTCTATGTACAGTATCATGTCATCTGCCAACAGTGAGAGTTTTACATCTTTTCCAATCTGGATTCTTTTTATTTACTTTTTTTCTCTAATTGCTGTAGCTAGGACTTCCAAAACTATGTTGAATAATAGTGGTGAGAGTAGACACCCTTGTCTTGTTCCTGATGGTAGAGGAAATGCTTTCGGTTTTTCACCATTGAGAATAATGTTTGCTGTGGGCTTTAAAATATTTTTAAAAACAAAGAATCCTTCCTTTCATTTATAGCCTCCAGCTTGAACCTATGGATTTAGTACTTGTAATCAGCTAGAATTTACCACTGCTCTGAATCATTCTAGATATTTTCTCCACAACCCGCCATAGACACTTACCATTCCAAAAGTTTTCCCACACTTACCTCAATAGGTAACTCATTCTTTTATTTGTAATTTGGATGTCCCTAAGTGCTCCAATTTCCTGCATCCTTTCCATTAATATCAAAATAAAATGACTCACCCCTGCCCCAGTACACTCAAAAGTTTCTCATGGGCACTAAGAAAGCTACCTCTACTTTTAATCACATTTTACTCTGAATTACACCTTCTTCTATAATTAAATATAAATGAATTAAACACCCTAATCAAAAGGCAGAGACTGGAAAATGGATAAAAACATATGATTCAACTATATGCTTTCTACAAGAGACTCACCTGAGAACCAAAGAAACAAACAGGTTGAAAGTGAAAGAATGAAAAAAGATATTTCATGCAAACAACAAACGAAAGAGCACAGGAATGGCTATAGTAATGTCAGACAAAATTTAAAAAAAAAATCCAAACAACCCAATCATGGTTAAGATTCTGTGCTCCCAATGCAGGGGACCTGAATTTGATCCTTGGTCAGGGAACTAAATCTCACATGTCACAACCAAAAGATCCCACGTGCCACAACTGAGACCTGGCACAGTCAAATAAATAAGTAAATAAATGTTTTTTAAAGTGGGCAGAGGACCTAAATATACATTTCTCCAAAGAAGACATACAGATGGCTGACAGGCATGTGAAAAGGTGCTCAACATTGCTACTTATTAGAGAAGTGCAAATCAAAACTACAATGAAATATTCCCATATAAGTCAGAATGGCCATCATTAAAACTTTACAAATAATAAACGCTGGAGAGAGTATAGAGAAAAGGGAACCCTCTTACATGGTGGTGGTTGTTGTTCAGTCGCTCAGTCATGTCCAACTCTTTGCAACCCCATGGACTGCAGCATCCAGGTTTTCCTGTCCTTCACCATCTCCTGGAGCTTACTCAAACTCATGTCCATTGAGCTGATGATGCCCTCCAACCATCTCATCCTCTGTTGTCCCCTTCTCCTCCTGCCTTCCATCTTTCCCCAAATCAGGGTCTTTTTCTAATGAGTTGGCTCTTGGCATCAGGGGGTCAAAGTATCGGAGCTTACACTGTTAGTGGGGATGTAAATTGGTGCAGCCACTATGGAAAACAGTACGAAAACTTCTCAAAAAACCAAAAATAGAGCTATCATTTGGTGCAGTACTACAACTCCTGAGTCTATATCTGGAAAAGATGAAAACTCTAATTTGAAAAGATATGTGCACCCCAACGTTCATAGAAGCATAATATACTATGGCCCAGACATGAAAGCAACCTAAATGCTCATCAACAGATGGATGGATGAAGAAGGTGTGGTACATATACGTAATAGGATACTACTCAGTCATAAAAAAGAACAAAATAATGCTATTTGCAGCAACATGGATAGACCTAGATATTATCATACTAAGTCAAACGAATACCATGATATCATTTTTATGTGAAATCTTAAAAATTTTACAAATAGATTTATTTACAAAACAGAAACAGACTCACAGACATAGAAAACAAATTTATAGTTATCAAAGGGGGAAGGTAGTAAGGTATAAATTAGGAATGTGGGATTAACAGATACTACTGTATACAAAATAGATAAACTGCAAAGACCAATTGAACAGCACAGAGAATTATATTCAACACTTTGTAATAACTTAAAATGGAAAAGAATCTGAAAAAGAATATATACAGCTGAATCACTTTGCTGTATACCTAAAATGAACATGACACTGTCAATGAACTACACTGCAATTTTTTTTTTAATTCCAATGTTTTTGCAGAAATAGCAATGGCAACCCACTCCAGTATTCTTGCCTGGAAAAATCCCATGGAAGGAGGAGCCTGGTAGACTACAGTCCATGAGGTCACAAAGAGTCAGACACGACTGAGTGACTTCACTCACACAGAGTAAAAAGGCAACCTATAGGATAGTAGAAGATATTTGCAAATCATGTATCTGATAAGGGATCAATATTCAAAATACATACAGAATTCCTAAAATTTAACAAGTAAACCAAAGAAGCCAGTTCAGAAATGTGCAAAGGACCCAAGTAGACAGTTCTCCAAAGAAGATATACAAATGGTTAACAAGCTCATGAAAAGATGCTTAACATCACTAATCATTTGGAAAATACAAACCAAAACATAATGAAATATCACTTCATACACATTTTTATTGATGGCCTATCAATATATGTGATCTGCAATGTGTATGAACCTAGAGATCACTGAAGTGAAGTGAAGTCGCTCAGTTGTGTCCAACTCTTTGCAACCCCATGGACTGTAGCCTACCAGGCTCCTCCGTCCATGGGATTTTCCAGGCAAGAGTACTGGAGTGGGTTGCCATTTCCCTCTCCAGGGGATCTTCCCGACCCAGGGATCGAACGTGGGTCTCCTGCATTGTAGGCAGACTCTTTCCCATCTGACCCACAGGGAAGCCCTCATTGAGATCATTTTCCTAAGTGAAATAAGCCAGTCACAAAAAGACAAGTTATATATTAATTCTCTTATATGAAATACTCAGTCAAAATCATAATGATAGAAAGCACAGTGGTGGTTGACAAGAGCTGGGGAAAGCATAGAACGGAGAGCTACTGTTTAATAGATATAGATTTCAGTTTTACAAGATGAAAAGAATTATGGGGATGGATGGTGGTATTGACTATACAACAATGTAAATTTATTTATTACCATTGAAGTGTATACTTAAAAATAGTTAAGATGGTAATTGTTATGTTACGTATATTTTAACACCATTTAAAAATAAAATAGCTGAAAAATCTAATCATATATTATATGAAAATATAAAACTGGATGTTACCCTTGTAATCAGAGTTTAATATACATTAACGTTTTTATATTCTTTTCTTTACCAAGATACTGTTTGCTACAATAGAAGTACTAGAACTAGAAACCAGAAGACAACACAATTAAATTATATATAAGGGAGTTTCACTAGTTTTTTTTAATTCAAAATATTTATTATGCTAAATACCATATATGTTAAATCTGTGAATCAGTTCCTGGTTAATGTAATGCAAAATCCTGCTGGGCAGAAAGATATGTATGATTAATTAATTATGAATGTTACAATAAACAAATAATAATTGAAGCTCAGATGAGGGAACACTACCTCTAATATAAAACAAATAATATGTGAGCTAGTCCTTAAAGAGATCTGTGGTAAAATATCAAAAAGACTAAAAGGTGAAAATGGAATCCAAGACCCAGATACGAAAAAGAAAAATAAAATTGGTGCATCCCCTTTCAAAAAAAACTAGAAGAAATAATGGCCCCAAATCTCTCATCTATGGTGAAATATAAGAATGTACAGTTTCAGTAACTTAGCAATAAAACTCTAAGCACAGTATGATCAAAAACATGAAAACCAAATATAAAGAAAAGAGTATTAAAAGTAGTCAGGAAAAAAATGACAAAGTACTTACAGAGGAACAAGGACTCACATGGACACCGGCTTCTCATCAGAAATTATGGTCATCAGAAGACAGTAGAACAACATAGGAAAATTCTAAAAGGAAAAAATGCCAACCCAAAATTGTATACCCAGTGAAAATATTCTTTAAGAATAAAGCCAAAATGAAGATATCTTCAGACAAAAGAAAAACAAGAAATTTTACTGTCAAGATGCCTGAACAATAAGCAATGATAAAGGAAGTTCTTCAGTCTGAAGAGAAAGGATACCAGAGAAGAAATCAGATATTTGTAAAAGCATTAAGAATATTAGAAATAGAAAATATCAGACTAAATATAAAGATTGCTCTTTCCTCTTAATTTCCATAAAACATAAGTAAAAATTATAATAATAATGATAAAAGGTAGGTAAATGGATTATGATGCAAAATTCTTATCATTCAGATGATTTAGTAAAATATTACCTTAAAGAGTCTGTAAATTATATGTGTTGCAATTTTAGAGAAAGTAATTTTTAAAAAATAATTTTTAAATAATTAAAAGAGATACAGCCAGAAGTCCAATACATGCTAAAAAAAAATTTAAGAGATAAGAATATGCCTTTTTTCTGGGGAGAGTATTTAAACTGGTGGAATGTTAGCAGAAAAAAAAAAATAAGAAGAAGAATTTAATGCTTAGAGAAGTAACAAAACAAGTATAATTTTCTTCCTCAAAAATAAATTCTAGTTTGTTTTTTACTGGAATGACATTGATATATCCCAGATTCATTCAAATGTATGAACATACATTTATTGTTATAACTAAATAGTCTCTAAAGATGCTTGAGCTCAGAAGTAGTGTTTACTGTCAGTATTGCCACCTGTGGATGAATAGGAGATTAACAACATACATAAGGGAGCACTCTGTCTGCAAGTATAGACTCACTTCCCTTCTGTAAAGAAAAAGGGAAAATAACCAAGAATAGGTTGCAGGGAGGTAAATCATCTTTGGTCACTTTAACAAGTTTTCTTTCTGCTTTCAAATATATTCAAACAACAATAGAGTTGGTAAACTTCTAGTTCTCAAAAATAACTTGATTATCTAACAAACTTTTAATCTTTTTTTTGGAGCTCAAAGTACCTGTCACTGGTCCTTTTTGCATTTTCATAAAGCCATACCCATCAAGAGACCCCTGAATCTTATAATTTAAATCGACAATATTTTATCTGTGACCTAGGCTTTAGTGCCACTTAGTGTTCAAATTATAGAATTGCAGCAAATCAAAGCCACCGGATTCGTCACAGCAGCCTCAAAATAATTCCTTTATAAAGGTCTCTAATCCCTGCCCACTTTACTCTGCCTGACACACATAAGCAAAATGCAAAACAGCTTATATTAGATACCTTTAGGACTTTTATCAGAGGAACGTGGAAAATAAAGTGCCACGATCTTTTTTCTTCCTCTGCTTGAATCATCTAGTACTGTGCCATGACTCCATATATAAATCAGAACTGACTTACTGAAAGTAGAGGGAAGACAGGTCACTTTCTCAGGGAAGGAAAAAATCCAGCTATTCAGGAACAAGACCTAACAAATAAATCACACATTAACAGAAAATAAAAACACTGATGCAATTTTATACACAAATGCTGAAATTAAAACATCAATTATTGAGAATTAGGTTCTATAATCTTAATTATGTTTAATAATTAATGATAAAATAACCAAGTAGGCATTTTCTATTCAACAAATTTCACACCAAATTTGCAAATTTAATCTATCACAGTGAGACGTCTCCAAACTTCAATTTCCTCATCTATAACATAAAGATAACAACCATACCTAGCTCTCCAGATGAAATGATGAAATGATGACCTAACATGTCCTGCTGCTGCTAAGTCACTTCAGTCACGTCCGACTCTGTGCGACCCCATAGACGGCAGCCTACCAGGCTCCCCTATCCCTGGGATTCTCCAACCAAGAACACTGGAGTGGGTTGCCATTTCCTTCTCCAATGCATGAAAGTGAAAAGTGAAAGTGAAGTCGCTCAGCCACTCAGTCCGACTCTCAGCCACCCCATGGACTTCAGCCTTCCAGGCTCCTCCATCCATGGGATTTTCCTACATGCTTTTTTATTTTAACTCTTTGTTCATCATATGTATTGCACTCATTGTCCCCAGTTGTCAGTTGCCTTTTGATCTTGTTTATAGTGGATTTTGGCAGACAGAAACTTTAAAATTTTGTAGTAAAAGCTATCACTTTTTCTCAGGATATTTGCCTTTGGTATCGTGCTTAGAAAGGCAACAAATAGAGAAGGAGTAAAGATAGTACAACTTTTTCAGGAAAGCAAAATATATCTGGCATGTGTATTGTGAATTAGATAAAATTCCAGCATCCTTCTTCTCATGCACCTCTACCAAGCATGCACAATTTTTAAGTAACTTCAGTCTTAAAAAGAAATGCACAAAAATCACAAGGCCACTCACCATACAAAAACTGCCAATGGTCATGATTTGATGAGTTCCCTGGTTTGACTGAATCTTGACCTTTGGCTTCAATAAAAGATATATATATATATGTATGTAAATTATAGACATACAATAGTAACTTAAGTTCCTCTTTTTAACCAGTTTCCCAGATAACTGTAAACATTTTATAGCAAAATTAATTATTCCACAATCAAAGAACTTCCCAGAATCACTTATATGTGAGGGAATCTGGCTTGTGAGGGAAATCTTCACTCCATCCTTAGCAAATATAACACAAAACTTTCAAAGTTTAAGCAAAATAAATCACTAGTAAGGCAGCAAGGTGCTGACTCATTTGAACTGGAAGAACATTTTCCATCCAGCAGAGGACAGTACACACAAGCTGAAATATCACAAACGATGAGCTGGTTCTTATATATATCTAATAAATAGCATCATCTGTCATGGTCTCATTACAGAGATAGGATTCAGTCAATTAATATTTCTGAATTAAAACTGTAAGCAGCAAAACATAATTGAAATTTATAGCAATGTCTCAAATTTAGTTTAATACTAATTCAGTTTTACTATATAAAGAATTTATCTAACAAGTAAAAGTACAGGTGAGTATTATATTTTCATTTATAATTCATTCAGAAATTCAAGCCAAAAAGTTTCCACTGGCTATATCAAGAGCATGTTTTTAACCATTACAAGAAACTGAATTCAAGTGAGCCACTTCAGGAACATTAACAGTAGCAATATAATATGCTAAATTTTAAAAATAAGAACTATGTTTAAAATCTCAGTATTCTTACACAGATATTTCAAGAAATTTTTGCTTCTTTCACAATTATAAAATTGTGGTTAAAATTAGAATCATTCAATCAGAACAGGCTACTGATCTTCCCAAGGTCACAAACAAGCAGGCAATTGTATATCAGAGATAAATGTTTCTTAGTCTGCTACTCTATCCACTACAGTATGTAATTTCTGCCATAAACATCTTAAAATATGTAAGAAGTCATAAGAATTGCTAATACTACTTTTCAGCACTGTCATATTTTGTCCGCTGAGCCAAGCATACCAGATGTCTTTAAATAAAAGATTTAGACAGCATAAAAATAAAGTGTTATTGTATACGGAATTTTTTTAAATACACCAATACATTAGGGATACCATAAGGTTTGAATATATGCTATTACAGAAGAGGGGAAACATTTATAGATACTAATAGAATATACCTAAAGACAAGAAGAAATAGNAATATATTTTTATGCTTGAAAGTTTTATTGATTACCCTCTCACTTTTTTTTGGCACCAAATATATAAAGAAAAATTGAAATTTTTAATTTCCTGTGGGCATAAAAATCTTTAAAACTTTGTTTTTGTTATTATTATTAATACTCAGTTGATCCACCAGAATGTATTACAAATTATAATAAACACTTGGTAAACAAAATTTTGTTGAATAAGCGTCTCAATAAAGTAGAGCTTTTAAAAAATAACTTATGTATTCATGGGTGAGTATAATTTATTGCTCAAATGAGACTATTTAGCATAAGTTTTACTTTTGATTTTCAAAGCTGTAAGCACAGAGAAATTTTGTTGATGTAGATAAGTGGATGGAAAGAGTTTTTCTAGTACCACTAACTTTCTTGAATTTCTTCCAACTTACATGTCAAAAATCTAAAAATTATTTTTAATGAGCTATCAATCATTCAGTTATTTTTAAAGTAAAGGATTGTGGAACAAATACCCGACTTGTGAAAGTAGGTATCACAGCCTTCAGAGAGGTGGTATCTTAACGCTTTCGTCTGTGTGTCAGAGGGTCCCTGTGCTGTGCAGTGGAGGGTTTTTGCTTGGTGGCCATGCAGTCTTGAGCTCAGGGAGGTGGGAGATTGTGGATGGGAACACCTTGGGTCCACACCCTCGGTGCATGTCTGTGTTGGAGCATTTCTGGAAATAGGGCTGGAATAGCCCTTAAAGTCACCCGCTTGACTTACTCGTCGGGAAAGCTTCATGTGCCACGCGCGTGTGTGTGCTCAGTCACTTCAGGCATGTCCCACTCTATGACCACACGGACTGTAGCCTGCCAGGCTTCTCTGTCCGTGGGATTTTCCAGGCAAGAATACTGGAATGGGTTGCCGTTTTCTTCTCCAGGGGATCTTCCCAACGCAGGGATCGAAAGCATGTCTCTTAAGTCTGCTGCATTGGCAGGCAGGTTCTTTAGGAGTAAAGAACGTCTTAACACCTTACAGGAAGCCCTCTTACACCTTACAGGGTTCAGCTGTCTCAGTCTGTTCTAGGCAGATGGTATCAGAGCCTCTGGGTTAGGGTATTGGAAACTGAGAGGTATGGGAGTACAGAAGACTTTTTAGAAGTTGAATTCATAGTTAGTTCTTAGCGACCAATTCGGAGAAGGCACTGGGGACCCACTCCAGTACTCTTACCTGGAAAATCCCATGGACGGAGGAGCCTGGTTGNTTTCCATTTTCCTGTAAGAACAGTTTAATAAACAGTGTACAATTCTACTAGAATCTATGAAAGACCACTGTTTATAAGTAAACTGAAATGACTGAGGGGATAAACAAATTGTGAGGTGATTATTAAGATTAATACTGGGTGTTATTGTATCTAAACACATAGTCACACACCCAGCCAGTAAAACTGAAACTGTCTGTGAGAACAGGTTTGAAACAATAGCTTCATCCTGAGCTGCATTTGTGCATCTGTTACATTTACACAAAGCACTCTAGATGTTTAAGTGAACATTTCTCTCCCCCATTTCTAGCCACAGATAATCGTACAGGGGAAAGTAGAAAGAAAAGACAGAAGTCAGACTGTCAAGTCTTACATCCATGTATGCAAAAGGATGTTAAAGGATACATTTGAATGTATATAAATATAACAAAAATCATTATTTTAAAATGCTCAGTCAAATAGCTTAAAGTATACTCTCCATTGCCTGCACACAGTGTAAAACTCCCTTAGCATGACATACCATATTAAAGGTATGTCATCAAACCTGTATTTTTAGCCTAATACTGCACCACTCACATATATGACCCCCTTATTCTTTCCACATTGATGCTTGCCGTTTTCCTAAATCCACAGAATGTTATGCTTTTGTGCCTAATCAAGCCATTTCTTTTGCCTTCATTATCTTTTTCCAGTTCACCTATAGAACTTCAACTTATCCTTCAATACTCAGTTTACTTACGAGAAGATGTTATCATTATTTGCTTATTTGGATGTCAGGCTTCAACAGACTAGTTTTTGAGCTCCTAATAGGCAAAAAGAAACTTACCTGTCTTTATATTCACAGCATCAATCTCACTGCCAGGCATACAGTTGATTTCTGTGTGCTGAATGGCAGACGAATGAATGCACCAATATTCAATTGGTACTCACACTTTTTTTAGGAGTGGCAGAATCTGTTTCCCTCTACTCTTCTCAAATATTCAAAAACACTATAAAGAAACCACAGTGAAACTCTCTTCTTTTCCCCATAACTATTTCACTCTTGTTCACACAACTCCTAACTTCCTAATAAAATATCTCTATTTTGAGGAATTAAAAGACACGTTATTCCAGGAAAATAGAGTAGAGGTACTCTTCCATATTCCTACCACTGGGTACAACTAGAAATCCTGGATATGAAAATATATAAACAGTTCATACTATCCAACATAAAAAAAAAAAAACTGATTAAAAAAATGGGCAGAAGACCTAAAGAGACATTTCTCCAAAGAGAACATGCAGACGGCCAACTGGCACATGAAAAGACACTCAACATTGCTAATCATCAGAGAAATGGAAATCAAAACCACAATGAGACATCACCTCACACCTGTCAGAATGACTATCATCAAAAAGTCTACAAATAACAAATGTTAACAAGGATGTGGAGAAAAAGGAAACCCTGTACACTGCTAGTAGGAATGTAAATTGGTGCAGCCACTGTGGAAAACAGTACGGAGGTTTCTCAAAAAACTAAAAATAGAATCACCCTAGGACTCAGCAATTCTACTCCTGGGTATGAAAAGTGAAAGTGAAGTCGCTCAGTCGTGTTTGACTCTTTGCGACCCTGTGGACTGTAGCCCACCAGGCTCCTCCATCCATGGGGTTCTCCAGGCAAGAATACTGGAGTGGGTTGCCATTTCCTTCTCCAGGGGATTTTCCTGACCCAGGAATCGAACCCAGGTCTCCCGTGTTGCAGGCAGACGCTTTAACCTCTGAGCCACATACAAAAAAAAAAAACCAACAACACTAATTCAAGAATATACATGCACCCCAATGTTCAAAGGAGCCTTATTTATAATAGCCAAGGTATGGAAGCAACCTAAGTGTTTATCAACAGATTAATGGATAAAGAAAATGTGGTGTACACATATATATATAGAGAGAGAGAGACGTACACACACACAATGGAATGCTACTCAGCCTCAAAAATGGATGAAAATTTGCCATTTGCAGCAATGTGGATGAACTTGGAGGGTATTACTGTAGCCAGACAGATAAAAAGCAAACACTACATGATATAACTTACATGCGGAATATAAAAAATACACAAACCAGTGAATATAAGAAAAAAGAAACAGACTCACAGATACAGAAAACAAATTAGTGGTTACCAGTGGGGAAAGGGGAGAGGCAACATAGAGGTAGGAAATTAAGTGGTACAAACTATTATGCATAAAACAAATTACAAGGCTATATTATAGGAGCAACAGAGTATATTACACAATATATATAATATATATCCACAAAGATATATTATACAATATAGGGAATGCAGCTAATATTTTATATAAGTGGACTATAACCTTTAAAAATTGTGAACCACTATATTGTACAATTATATAACCTTGTACATCAACTATACTACAAATTTAAAAATCACCCCCAAAATCCTATCTATGTATAAAATAAACAGAAGATTCTGAAATGCAGAGAGAAGCAGATTGGCTAAGTACATAAAAACTCAAGGAACAACATGAGGGTAAGTACCTTGGATTTTATTTTTGCCTCAAATATCCCAGACTTGGAGCTGAAGAACTCAAGAACCTTGATGACATCAGCAGGTACCGACAAAATGCTTAGACACTCAGTCATGTCTAAGTCTTTGTGACCCCTTGGTCACAAAGCCCCCCAGGTTCATCTGTCCATGGGATTCTTCAAGCAAGAATACTAGAGTGGGTTGCCATTTCCTCCCCCGGGAATCACCCCAAGCCAGGGATCAAACTCGCATCTCCTGCATTGCTACCAGATTATTCACTGCTGAGCCATCAAGGAAGCCCACAGACAAAACAGTCCCAATGAAAGCTTGTTTTCACCAGTCAAAGGGTGAACAAAAGATCAGCCTAGTGAAACGGAAAAACTTATACAATAACTTATCTACTCCAGCAAAATACCACAATAAAAACTGTGACTTCAGATTTCCCGGCGGTCCAGTGGCTATAAGACTCTGTGCTCCAAACGCAGGAAGCCTGGTTTCCGCCTCTGGTCAGGGAACTAGTTATCTCACATGCTGCCACTAAGAGTTGCTTACAGGGCATAACTAAGAGTTTACACACTACAACTACAGATCCTGCATGCTGCAAGGAAGATCAAAAATCCCACATGGCACAACCAAGAACTGGTGTGGTCAAACTAATTAATTAATCTTAAGAAAACTGTGAGTCTACTCCAAGCCATACTTGAAAAGGCTGACAGGAAAGCTTAGATTTCAACTCTTGTAAGAGCTGCTCCAACACTTTCACCAGAGTGCAGTCAAAGAAAGCCAAGTAGAAAGCTGAGACTTTCACCTCTGCTGGCCAGTAATATAATCTCCTCCTCCCTATGGTATCAGTAGAAACCACATGAAGGATGGGAACTTTCTCCCCAACCCAGCAGTAATGAGCACCCTCCCTAGCACACTGGGAGAGTGTCAGAGGGGCTCTAGCGCAGAACAAGACTTGCCATCAACCAGATCGCTAAGAGTCGGACATGACTGAGCGACTGAACTGAACTGAACTGAAAGGTAATTAGATCACTCCTACCAGAGTGTCAGTGCAGACCATGTGGGGAACCAGAATCCCCACTCCCACCCAGCAGTAAGGAGCCATTCCCACACAAGTGTCAACATCGACGCCACCTGATATTAACAAGGTAAACTTCCTCACCTCCTTCTACTGTGGTGTCAGAGAAAATCAACCAAAAGGGAAGGTTAAATAAAATTCAAAGTCTCATAATATAATATGAAAATGTCCAGGTTTTGATCAAAAATCACTTACCACACTGACAACCAGAAAGGCCTGAAACTGAATTTTTAAAAAATCAATAGCTGCCAATAAGAAATGTCAGAGGTGCTAGTATTATCTAATAAATATTTTAAAGTCACCATTACAAAGTGCTTTAATGAGCAGTTGCAAACATATTTGAAACAAAAAAATAGAAAGCTTCAGCAAAAAAGAAAAGATAGAATCAAATGGAAATTTTAGAAAAATACAATACTATCTTCAAGAAACTCACTCCAAATAGAACAACATAGCCGTAGTTAAAGTAAAAAGATGAGAAAACACACAATACACAAACATTAAGCAAATTTAAGCAGCAGTAGCTATATTAATATCAGGTAAAAACTCCAATACAGTATTGTAAAGTAGAATAAAGTAAAAAAATAAATAAAAATAAAATTTTCCAAAAAATAATAAATAAACTCCACTACTTTGGCCACCTCATGCGAAGAGTTGAGTCACTGGAAAAGAGCCTGATGCTGGGAGGGATTGGGGGCAGAGGAAAAGGGCACGACAGAGGATGAGATGGCTGGATGGCATCACGGACTCGATGGACGTGAGTCTGAGTGAACTCCGAGAGATGGTGATGGACAGGGAAGCCTGGTGTGCTGCGATTCATGGGGTCGCAAAGAGTCAGACACAACTGAGCAACTGAACTGAAATGAAAGTAATAGATTTCAGGACAAAGAAAATGACCAGAACAGAAAGATACATCATAAAAGATAAAAGGGTCAATCCCCCAAGACAAAGCAATCCTAAATGTGTACCCACAAAACAGCAGAACTGAAAGAAGAAACAGATAAATACAATTTTATTATACTTACAGACTTCAGTACTCCCACTGAACATTTTATAAAAGAAATAAAACATCAGCAAGGGTGTAGAAGAAAAAACTCAATACCACTATCAATCAATAGAATTGAATCAACATTTAGAGAACACTCCACACAGTTAGAGCAGAATACACATTCTTTTCAAAAGCCCAAGGGACATGTACAAAGAGAGGCTACATCCTGAGCTGTACAGCAAACCTCAACAAATCTAAAAGAACTGAAATCATGGGGAATGTTCTCTGACCATAATAGAATCAAACTGGAAATCAAAAACAGAAAGACAAGAAAAAAAGAAAAAGAAACTAGACACAAGTCTCAAGGGAAATTTTTAAAATACATAGAAATGAATGAAAATAAAAATACAACATAAAATTTGTTGGACACAGCAAAGCAGTGCTAAAATAGAAATTTATAGCACTAAA
The DNA here is from genome assembly GCA_006410875.1 of Neotragus pygmaeus. Taxonomy (NCBI): domain Eukaryota; kingdom Metazoa; phylum Chordata; class Mammalia; order Artiodactyla; family Bovidae; genus Neotragus; species Neotragus pygmaeus. Next base: position 402,562 of record SJYV01013150.1, on the reverse strand, counting down.
TGCAAACATTAGAAACAGAGAAAAGCAGAATGAAGGGATAATAAAGATGAGAACAGAAATAGAAAAACAATACAGGAAATCAATGGAAAAAAAAAAGAGCTGGTTCTTCAAAAAGATCAGTTTAATTGCAAACTGCAGGCAAGACTGACAAGGAAAAAATGAGAGAAGACACAAATTACCAATACCAAGAATGAAAGCGGAAACATCACTACAAACCCTGCAGACACCAAACAGATGAAGGAATACTATGAATAACTCTATATACATATGTGACAACCTAGATGAAGTGACAACTGAAAGTTGCTCAGTCGTGTCCAACTCTTTGCAACCCTATGGAATATACAGTCCATGGAATTCTCCAAATAATACTGGAGTAGGCAGCCTTTCCTCCTCCAAGGGATCTTCCCAACCCAGGGATTGGACCCAGGTCTCCCGCACTGCAGGCAGATTTTTTACCAGTTGAGCCACAAGGGAAGCCCAGGAAGCCTGGAATGGGTAGCCTATCCCTTCTCCAGTGGATCTTCCCAACCCAGGAATCAAACTGGGGTCTCCTGCATTGCATGTGAATTCTTTACCAACTGAGCTATCAGGGAAGCCCAGATGAAGTGAACTAATTCCCAAAAGCTCTAACTACCATAACTTATCTCATATTAAATACATAATTTGAATATCCCTATAACTATAAAAGAAATTGAATTATCAACTTAAAAAAAGAACTCTCCAGGCCCAGATGGTTTCCCTAGATAATTCTACCAAATATTTGAGGGAAAATTAACACCAATTCTACACAATCTCTCTAGAAAATAAAGAAGGAAATCTTTCCCTTATTTGTTTTATGAATTAATACTAATTACATTGATACCTAAACCAAACAAAGATAGTAAAAGAAAGAAAGAAAGGGAAAACCAGATAAATAGCCCTCGTGAATTAGATATAAAATCTTATCAAAATATTTGAAAATGGAATTCAGCAACATGCTACAAAGAATTATACACCATGACCAACTGAAATTTCTTTCAGGAATTCAAGGCTAGTTCAATATCTGAACCAATCAGTGTAATCCACCATATTAACAAACTAAAGAAGAAAAATCACATGATCATATCAATCAATGCAGAAGCATTTAACAAATTCAACAACCATTCATAATTCAAAAAAAAAACTCTGATAAATAATCATAGAGGGAACTCCTTCAACTTGGTAAAAAGGCATCTATAAAAAATGTATACTTAACTAGCATTAAACTTAACAGTGACTTTCCCACTAAAATTGAGAACAGGACAAAAATGTCTGCTTTGACCACTCTTGGTTTAACACATAGTGGAAGAAGTTCTAGCCATTGCAATAAGGCAAGAAAGAAAAAAAAAAGATAAAAAGATTGAAAAAGAAGAAATAAAAGTGTTCCTTTTCACAGATGGCATGATTATCTATATAGAAAATGCTAAGAAATCTATACACAAACACACACACACACAACCAACCTCCTAGAGCTAATAAATTATTTCGGTGAGGTCACAGGATACAAGATTAACAAACCCAAATCAGTTTTATTTCTATATGGTAGCTAAAACTATATAAACATTGATACTTAAAATATAGTGCCATTTATTATTGCTCAAAATGAAATACTTAAATATAATTCTAACAAGATATATCCATAATTTACATGCTGNCGGTGAGGTCACAGGATACAAGATTAACAAACCCAAATCAGTTTTATTTCTATATGGTAGCTAAAACTATATAAACATTGATACTTAAAATATAGTGCCATTTATTATTGCTCAAAATGAAATACTTAAATATAATTCTAACAAGATATATCCATAATTTACATGCTGAAAATATACAAAGATGATAAAAGAAACAAAACAATAGATAGATAGACCATGATCATAGATTGGTAGATTCAATAATACTAAAGATGTCCATTATCTCCAAATTGACATATAGGTTTAGTGTGGTTCCTATCAAAATCCCAGTGAAATTTTTTTAGATACATAGTTTATTCTAAAATTTATATGGCAAAGACAAAAAATTGGAATAGTGAAACAATCTTGAAAAAGAACAGAATGGGAAGAATCACTCTCCTTGATTTCAGGACTTTTTATCAAGACTGTGTGGTATTGGTGGAAGGACAGACACACAGATCAGTGGAATAAAAAATGCAGAGAACACAGGGGAAAACCCATACTAATTAAGCCTAACTGATTTTTAGCAAAGGTACAAAAAAAGTTAATGAAGGAAAAATAGCCTTTTCAACAACGGTGCTGGAGCTACTGGACACTCATGCATGGGTGCTAAGTCCTGTCAGGCATGTCCAACTCTTTATGACCCTATGGACTATAGCCCACCAGGCTCCTCTATCCATGGGGATTCTCCAGGCAAGAATACTGGAGTGGGTTACCATGTCTTCCTCCAGAAGATCTTCCTGATCCAGAGACTGAACTCCTGTCTCACGTCTCCAGTACTGGTAGGCAGGTTCTTTACCACTAATGCCACCTACCACCTGGGAAGCTAATGGACATCCACAGGCAATAAGATAAACTTCAACATAAGCCTCACCCGTTTATACAAAAAGCAGCTCAAAATGAATCATAGATTTAAATATAAAACTTAAAACAGTAAAACATTTTTTTTAATAGGAGAAAATCTTTAGGATCTAGGAGAAGACAGAGTACTAAGATTTAACAGATTATACAGAAAGTACAATCCATAAAAGGAAAAACTGATGAGCTGGACTTCTTCAAATTTTTCAAATTTACTCATTGAAAGACTTTGCTAAAATGATAAAAAGATAAGTTGTAGACTAGAAGAAAGTATCTGTGAACCACATAGCCAAAAAAGACTAGTGTCTAGAATATATAAAGAACACTCAAAACTGAACAGCTTTAAAAAATCAATTAGAAAACAGGCAAAAAAGCACGAAGAGACATTTCACCAAAGAAGATACACCAATGGCAAATCAGCACATGAAATGATGTTCAACACCATTAGTCATTAGTGAAATGCAAATTAAAATCACAATGAGATATCATACCTATCACACTGGCTAAAATAAAAAATAATGAAAACACCATACACTGGTGGGGATGCAGAGAAACTGAATCACTTATATATTCATGGTAGGAAAGTAAATGGTACAGCTATTCAAAAACAATTTGGCAGTTTCTTTTAAAAACCAAACATGCAACTACCATATGACTCAGCAATTGCACTCCCAGGCATTTATCTCAAAGCTATGGTCACACAAAAGCCTGAATATGTTTATAACAGCTTTAATCATAATAGAAAAAAACTGGGAACAATGTAAATGTCTTTTCATGAGCCAAATGTTAAGCAAGCTGTAATACATCCATGCTGGGAAATGCTACTGAGCAATAAAATGTAATAAATTATTGACACATGCAACAACCTGTATAAATCTCCAGAGAACTGTAATACATGAAAAAAAGTCAATCACAAGACATTATATGCTGTATGATTCCATCTATATAACCTTCTTAAAAAGGCAAAATTATAGAAATGGATAAAATATTAGGGTTATCCAGGTTTAGAAATGGGTTTGGGAAGGAGTTGGGAATTGGTATAAAAGGGCAATATGAGGGACCCTTGTTGTGATGGAAATACTCTGTATCCTGACTCCAAATTCTGTATCTTGACTCCAAATATTCTGTATCTTGACTCTGTAATTTGGGCTCCAAAATCTCTGCAGATGGTGACTGACATCATGTAATTAAAAGATGCTTGCTCCTTGGAAGAAAAGCTATGACCAACCTAGACAGCATACTAAAAAGCAGAGACATTACTTTACCGACAAACGTTCATCTAGTCAAAGCTATGTTTTTTCCAGTGGTCATGTATGGATGTGAGAGGTGGACTTTTTAAAAAGAAAGCTGAGTGCTGAAGAATTGATGCTTTTGAACTGTGGTGTTGGAGAAGACTCTTGAGAGTCCCTTGGACGGCAAGGATATCCAACCAGTCCATCCTAAAGGAAATCAGTCCTGAATATTCGTTGGAAGGACTGATGCTGAGGCTGAAACTCCAATACTTTGACCACTTGATGCAAAGAACTGACTCATTGGAAAAGACCCTGATGCTGGGAAACAAAGCAGGAGAAAGGGACGACAGAGGATGAGATGGTTGGATGGCATCACAAATTCTATGGGCATGAGTTTCAGCAAGCTCTGGGAGATGGTGAAGGACAAGGAAGCCTGGCGTGCTGCAGTCCATGGGGTCACAAAGAGTCAGACACAGCTGAGTGACATGTTGAACATCTGTATTAAATCAAACAATGAAAGAAAGAGTAGGTGATTTCTACTGGCCTATACTTCACCTAGAGGACAGCCCTGTCTTGACCTTTTAAGTAATTAAAATCTAACTCAGTATCTTTATGTCCTCGTGAACAATGCAAGCTTAGTATTAAAGATAAGAAGGATCCTTAGAGGTCATTCAGCCCAACTCTTTCATTTCATAAGAGAAATTGAGAATCAAAGAGATTAAATGATATGGTCAAGGTTAAATACAGAGTTAGTAGTAGAACTAGATCTAACCTTCCAGGTCTAAGCTCCCATTCAACAATCCAACATCATTTCCACCACAGTACTTTGATTTGCACTTTCCCAAGACTGAACACAGACTCTTTGATAGTATGTCTATTTGGAGAATTACATAAAGAATCTGCTGTATATCACCTGAAACAGAACTCTTACTTACTGCTCACTCTCTGAAATAGAATGGCCACTTTTATATACGATGATTGAATCCAAAACCATTATCTCTAAACTGTCAACAGCAAAAAGAAACACCAACAGCCTAGAGGCTCATCATCCCTTCTGGAAAAGCACAAAAGAGAGCCCCATAAGCAATGGGGTCCCTAAACCCTTAGAGACCAGGAAGAAGTTTTACTTTGCCTCTTCACTTTAACTGTACTCCAACATTCTGGCCCCTACAGACATTAAGTAATCAGTACTTACTACATGTCAGGCACTGTGCTAGATGCTAGAGATGGTGAATAAGACACATAATCCCAAGTTTCAAAGAGTTTGCCAACTGAGAAAAAAACAAACAATTACAGGCAATTTCAATACAGCCTATTAAGGATTATGAGTACATCCATAATACCCTGACAGCTATAAGAGGAACATCATCTCCTGATGGTAGGTAGAAAGGGTAAAAAGAGGAGGAACAAGAGTTCAAAAGAGCCAAAGAGTAGAGAATTAAGTTAATTGCTTACTCAGTTTACTCAATTGAAAAAGTATCTAAATAAAATTATCATTTTGGATAATCTGTGTCTTACTTAAAGGCTTTTTAAGTACTTCGGTGTTTCTATAAACCTCATATTCACATTCTAATTTATCTTTTCATAAAGTAAGTTTAAGAAGACTTTTTACTACACTTTTAAAAGACAACTGTATCACCTCTCTCCTCCCACTCCCTAAAATCAGTTCTTCCAAAAAATTTCTTTTCATTGTATTTAATTTGGTATCTAAAAATCTAATACATAAGTCTAACAATATGGTTTACATTCACTTCCATGACTATCGTGCCATATGCTGTCATACCCACTAATCAAATATTTTCCACTCATCACTGTTACATGTGACACTGGCAGAAGACAATATTATAAATTGCTTTCCAATCACAGTTCCTCAAGAGATTCAAAAACACATTAACCTCAGGCAAGAAAGCTTGCTTTCATTTTACAGGAAAATAAAACACTAATTACTGTCCTGAAACCTTCTTTAAAGGTCAAAAATAAATCCCTAAATACAATAAAAATTGAGAGAAAACTTAGCCTAGATCTTAAAGGAATAAACTCTTGATCTAGGAGTAAATATTTAAAAACCTCACTATAATTTAACTTCTTACATGCCATGGTACCAAAACAAAGGGGTTAATTAAGGACAGTAATTTTTTTGTCTGCTTTTTTTTTTTCAGTCTCATAGGTATAAGTGTAAATTACTTGTCTAGCTTAAGATACTTGTTCATATTTCAGGGCAATAGATATTTGCTTAGAAGAAAGAAATTACTTTCAGCAGTGCTGTTAATTAATAATATCTTCACTGCATTGTTATATATTCTGGTAAATTGAAATCAACAGCAAAAATGCCCCCATTTATTTCTGTAGGACTAAAGAAAATTTTAAAATTTATGTAGTACAAACAATATGTGTAAGCCACCTGTTTGCTTTTTAACTAAATGGGTTGGTATGGAATGACAGCTGCTGCAAAACCAACAACACTTCAAATACTATATATTACTTTGCCAAGAAAACTAAATTTTGGTATCATTTATTTTATTACCGTGGGACATGTTAATGGAGAATCCTGCAGAAGAGCACTGTAATGAATATTTCTAGCCACTAAGTGTCACTGTTCAGTTAAAAATTTTAGAACTGCACTGACGGGGGTACGGTGACTCTGTTGATTTTTTTGAATGGGGTCAATCAGGGGGAAAGAAAAAGATTAGATTATATAACACACTCAAAGCAAAGCACAGGCAATACACCAGTGTAAACTGCAGAAGAGGAATTCCTAGAGATAGAGGTGTTGCTCTCAGTGGAATGCCAACTGATCAAATCAGACATTTTGCAAGCTTAAATAAGGTTTGAGCTGCACTAAGCCTTGTAATCTGTTTTTACCAATATAAATGCCAAAACTGAATTGCCACTATAAAGTCTGCCAAGTTTCTTTGTATTGTATGTCAGTATGCTGTTTTCCTTGATAGTGCCATCAATAAACATGTCTGGGGATCAACTGCTTGTGATCAGATACACTACTTTCATTGTTTCAAGCTGAGCTGATACTGTACGAAAAAGCCAATGCCAAAGAGGTTTCATTCAGGCTCGGGCATTTGAGAAAAGAGGTAAGACACACTTCCCTCTACCCTGGAAACAAAGATTTAAGTTAAAGTTAGAATTCCCCCAAGGCTCACAAGTTGTAGACCTCATTTCCAAGACATGCATAAATTGTAGACAGCAGCATAATGCTTTGCCTCTTGCAGGTATTGTCTACATAATTCAACAGATACACACTCAAAGTTTAAAAAAACTAGATTTTCAGCCATATATTCATCATATATTCATCATATGTTACCTCAAAAGAGCAATATTATTGTATATTTTTCTGGTTATGCCACTGCACCATTACAGGATAAAAATGTATGTTGTTGTTGGAGTTTCACTGCAATTAAAGGATCCCTTCACATGTCTATGCTCAGAGTTACCCAAATATCTATTCTCGCAGGACAGACTACTTCCATTTTGAAATAACAGCTCTCTAGATTCTACTAGTCCCATTCAAGTGAGTATGTTGTGGAGAGCAGGCAGCTTATTCATTTGGTTTGGGTTTTGTTTTTGTTTGTTCAGTCTTAGGCATTTCATGCTGGTCAATCTATAATACTAGGCAGAAAAATAAATATGCATGCATGCTAAATCATTTTGAGTCGTGTCTGACTCTTTGAGACCCCATGGACCACAGCCCACCAGGCTCCTCTATCCATGGGATTCTCCACGCACAAACACTGGAGTGGGTTGCTCTCCCCTCCTCTAGGGGATAGTCCCAACTCTGGGATCGAACCTACATCTCTTATATCTCCTGCAATGGCAGGCGGATTCTTTATCACTAGTGCCACCTGGGAAGCCCAGAAAAATAAATGATGGTGAAAAATTAACACTAAAATAAATACTTTTAAAAGTTTGGAGGTGAGGGAAAAAAATATAGAACTGAAAAAAGCAAATTTGCACAGGGTAGGAATGGGTAAGTAAAACTTAGTTTAAAAAAAAAAGGTATGTTTTTTAAAAGTACACATTAATATATGGATAGAACTTAGAATTAAAAATGAAAAGAGGGCATTCATGTAGATGGAATGATGTGAGCAAAGGTGTTGAAGCAGTGCATTTTAGCAACAGTGAGCAGAGCAATTAGGATAGAGTAAGGAATCTATATGTAAATATAGTGTGACAAGGACTAAAAGAACTTTGGAACCAAAAAGACTGGAATGAAAATCATGAAGTCAAAAGTTTTATCTCATACAAAATAAGAGACAATGGGAACCACTAAAAATTCTGAACACAAGAATGATATGAAAAAAAGTGTATTTGGAAGGTTAATCAGACAGGGATGTGGAAGGTTTAGAGGCAGCAAAGGACAACTTTGAAATATTTTTCATGAATATGCATCCAGATATGTTTAAAGATTCTTAAAATTGTCTGAATATTTATACCTATTAAATTCTTCTGTTGAAGAAACAATTCATAAAAAAATTTAAATTAAGAAACAAAAATCCACAAAAGGCAAATAACAGGTATAGAAAGTAACATTTCTATTAAGAAAAAAGAAAAAACAGTTCAGTGTCCAAAACTGGGGAAAGTGTGACATATATTCTTAATAGAGTACAATCAGCCTTCTGAATTTGCAGGTTCCACATCCTTGGATTCAACCAAAAGGGTTCACAAATATTAGGGAAAAAATTCCAGGAAGTTCCAAAAAGCCAAAACTTGAGATTGCTGGTATGCGGGAAACTATTTACATAGCATTTATATTGTATTTACAATTATTCATATAGCAATTACATTGCATTAAATACTATGAGTAATCTAGAGATGATTTAAAGTATATTGGAGGATACGCATAGGTTACAGGCAAATAAAATAGCACAGCATTTTATATAAGGGAGCTGAGTATTGGTGGATTTTGGTATCTGGAGGGGGAGACCTAAAACCAATCCCCCAATACATCAAGGAATGAATGTATTATGTAGTAGTAGTTTAATAATTATGAAGACTGTGCAATTACATGGAAAAATTTAAAACTGAATGATATAAACATAGAGTTTCACATAACAAGTTAGAGTGCAATAAATATCCCCAAGGGGCAATGTTCCTTTGCCTAAACCACTAGTAACAAGGAGAAAGCAGTCAATCTCCCACTGCGGTAGACGTTCTTCGTCTGTGGATACTGAGAGGGCCCAAATTCTTTCAGAAAAAGAGTCTAGAGGGTCCATCCCATCTGGGCACACTGGCTGTGACAGAGGAGTACTACTTCTGGGTACACACTGGCCTTGGCAGGTAGAGACTGAAGCCAGAATCGAAAGCAAGTACTTGTGCTCCTGTAACAAGCATGAGTGTTGGGGTAACACCTTGAACTGGTAATACAGATTCGTCAAAAATCTCAGTTCTACTGTTAGCCAAGGAAGCAGGCTCCCAATTAAGTTGAACAGGATCTACTAGATTACAATCCTTTTCATTCCCTTTCACATAGTGCTACAAGTGAAAATGAGATGGGTTCTGGTGACAATCCGCAGGCCTGAATCGAGGGGTTTTGGTTTTTATGAAACAGTGACTTTTATGGAATACATATGACTAAGCAGCCCCAGAATGCACAGCAGTCTGACCCATATAGGATATAAACATTCAAGGGTTTTTATATTTCTCCATTCACTATCTTCAGGTACACTAGTTTAATTCTCCCTTTCTTGTCCCTTACTGACATCTCAGAACAATTACAGAACTTTCTGGATCATTTTTCAGGTATAAAATAGCCCAATCTGATATGATAGCTCCAACCTGGAGCTTATTTCATCCTTTCCCCTGCAGTGATATCCAGGCTTTAAAGGCCTAGAGTGAGAAAGAAAATGGTCTGATCTGTTACTCCTCCTCCCCAGCCCCATTGCTGGGAACCTTTCTCAGGGCCTGTTGTGACAAGAAGAGCTGGAGATAAGTGGCTCTTTCTCATCTGATCCCTGTTGTTATCTTTTCTTGGCCAATGCTGGGTATTGATGACCTCTGTGTGGCAGGCATTCAAATGCTGGCTCCCTCACTAGGAAAACGTGGTTCCATGAGGTAGAACATCTGTCTCCAGCTTGTCCTTCCTCTTCCAGTGTCCCCTCAGTTTACAGCCCTGGAGACTGCTTCACTTCACATCTGCTTTCTGCCAGGATATGCTTGGTCTGGTGACAATCTCTTTTGAGCAGGCTTCTGTCGAGATGGCTAAAGCCCAGCAACCATCACACGTGACTCTTCAGAAACTCACACCACCTTTTATTGGCCTAAAATCACAGTGGAGTGCAGGCTGCTCCACACTGTCCCTCACCCCCACCCTGCTCTCTCTCCAATTTCTACGCTCCTGTTCCAATAGGCACTGGACAGATCAGCAAGTCTACAACTAAGCAGACATCAAACCAGAACTTTAAAATATTTCCAAGGAAACCTCTCTCACTTAGCTTATGTGGGTTGAATACCCCTTCTTCTTCTCTTCGGTGAAAAAAAGAAAAAGAAAAGTCACATTACTCTCCCTCTAGACTAATGACTCAACTTCAGCATTTTTTCTTTCTTGCACCCTAGTTTTCTGGCTTTCTGTTTGGATAGCTAAGAGGGAGGAGAAGGAGGAAAGAGATAAGCTTGGTGCTAGGATGATGGTTAGGAGTAGTAGAACCTGCTGCTGCTGCTGCTATGTCACTTCAGTCGTGTCCGACTCTGTGAGACCCCATAGATGGAAGCCCACCAGGCTCCCCTGTCCCTGGGGTTTTCCAGGCAAGAACACTGGAGTGGGTTGCCATTTCCTTCTCCAATGCATGAGAGTGAAAAGTGAAAGTGAAGTCACTCAGTCGTGTCCGACTCTTGTGATCCGATGGACTGCAGCCCACCAGGCTCCTCCGTCCATGGGATTTTCCAGGCAAGAGTACTGGAGTGGGTTGCCATTGCCTTCTCTGAGTAGAACCTGTGTGCCTCTTAATAAGTTCTAAACATGTGCAGGGCCTAGCCTCTAATTGTTTCATGCTATTTAAGCCACATGAGGCCTCCCTGTCCCCAACTTTGAGTTCTAGTCAACAGGAAAAGGACAACTCAATATCTTGTCACAGAAAAAGGCTGTAAGAAGTCTCTCAACTGAGAACACAGATTTTCAAGGAAGCAAATGCTATCCAAACTCAGAAAAAGTATCCAGAAGTTGAAGATCTATCCCTGAAGGAATGGAGCTGAAACACAGCATTAGACCCTGCATCCTCTTTCTGGGTATCAGAATTGTGGCCCCCTTAGTATGCTCAATGGAGGGAGAGTCATTTCTTAGTAAGCCCAATGCCATATGCTCCCATTTTTAGGGCCCAGCTCTGGATTCATATATATGCAATATCTTTTCATTATTAAAGTGTAAACATTATTAAAACTTGTCCCCAAAGAGTTGCAGTCAGTTGCCAAATGCACTAACTGAGATTCAGAACTACTACCATCACCTCCACTGCCTGCCTACTCACACTCGCACTTCTGTCTCACTCTGTCCACCAGTCCCAATTCCCTCTTTAACCTGCCCCAGTCAAAGACTCCTTACTCATCCCCAAAAGATTTCCCTAACTTCAAATCACAAGAAAAACAATCCTGGGATCTCTTTTTCTCATCTCCTCCTTGAAACATCTCCAAGAGTCTTGAGGTGCACAAGTCTGATCCAAGTGCAATACAATCTTCTTAAACTCTTCCTTCAGTCACTTTCCACCCCAGAATTCAGATATAGTAATTTAAAAATAACACTCCTTTGTTTTTAAATATTTTATCTTACTACATACCACAAGATCTTTCAAAATAAAAATCATTTGTCAATGTCCCCAGTTCTCTAGAGAAGTAGTAAGTCTCCAAGTCATACCTGTGAATTCGCTCCAATGGTAACTTCATATAAAATAATTATTTCCCTTTTGGAAATGTTTTCACCATAACCAATTATAATTCCAGACAGGGACCACAGAATTAATACTAAAGTTAAACTTGCCACTTTCTTTCCTTCTCCCCCAAATCCAACTACACGAAAAATGAGAAAGCTATGTTTATGAAATGTTTAGAGTTCCTCAACTAGAAACTGCTACAGAGGACTAAGTGTAGCTGTAAAGCTTAATAGTATGCATTTACTATAAAACTGGTAATGGGGTCAAGCTTTTGTTTTTCAGGGTTGAATAAAACAGAATTTGAGAAGTGTGGGGTTTTCAGAAATAAAAATAATTAGAAACACAATCTCAAATAAAATGAGGGAAAAAAACAGAAATACATTTTCAGTAAGCATTGCAGTACTGTCTGGATAACAATCTGAGCCCAGTTCAACTTCCATGGACCATTACCACAGACTAATAGCACACATCATTAGATACTAACTTTAACAGCACAGCCTCATAGAACATATGTGCTGTCTGCATGAGAGGTCTGAGGGCTAAAGCTAGAGCATGCAGCAAAAAATGTGCGAAAAGCTGTGCACTTCTGAAATAGTTTACTGAATACTAACATCCACTAAAAACTTTCTGTTTGGCACACAACTTGTGACTTTCAATCATCTTTCCCCTTCCTTACTCTTTAGTATCTGTTTTAAACAACTGAGATAATGAAACAATTCTCAGGTTACTCACTAAAAATAAACCTAAATACAATTCTTCACTAAGATATATTCTAAGTACTTATGAGCTGGTGAGGTTTCCCACAAGAACCTGGAAATTAGAGAAGTAAGGTTGTTCTATGACTTTAAAACTCTGAATGCCTAAAGGCAAGTGTAGAGATTCAAAGTTACCTTGAAAAGCAAATGGAAGCCAAGTCTAAAAGATTTGGCTGCTAGTTGACCAATTATATTACCATGCTTTATTAAATACATCATAAAGAAAGGAATTGACCAACCAAATACATAGATAAGGAAGCCTCAGAGGGCTACACTTTGGCAGTGTTGGGCCAAAACAAAACTCACCAAAAAGACTGCTAAATAAATCAAACTTTCTTTATTCTGATTAAAGCTCAGAAAAGAACACTATGTATTTAATTCCCATGTAGGTATGCAGATTTGAGTATTCATTCTAGTTCTAATGGCAGTTACATTTTTATTCATAAATCAATAGTTTGATATTTGGATTAAGATTTGGCTTCCTAAGTAACGTGACTACAAGTATCATGAGCTAATTAGACTTTAATTATGGTTTAGTACCTGTTCTAGTAAAGTTCTCAGCACAAATTAGCAAATATATACTACGTGCTTGGCTACTATGACTAATCGATACTATATGGATTGAGTTTAATGACAAAATTAAGGTTCTATGTCTGCTGAGCTGAGGGCTTGATTCCAAGGTAATGAATGACAATTCGTAAAGGCTTTGATTAATAGTTTGCCATCATTCCTACATGGCAGAGATCAACTACACTACCTCCTTATGGTTGATCTACTGGAATATCTACAAGTTATTCCATAATTATTTAGAGATTTTCATGTTTAAACCATAGAAAGAGATGGTCTTTAGAAATTCAGACTTGGTCACATTAAAAATACGAGATTTCTTTACAGACAACAAAGTTATTTTTAAATCTAGATTTAAAGGCTATTTTCTAAAACACAGTTCATTAGTGCCCATCCCATATGTTTGGCGTTTTGAAGCACAGGTGAGGTATTTTAAATAGGCATGTGTGTGTGCTCAGTCGCTTCAGTCATATCTGACTCTTTGCGACCCTGTGGATGGTAGCCCACCAGGCTCCTTTGTCCATGGGATTCTCTAAAGCAAGAACACTGGAGTGGGTTGCCATGCTCTCCTCTAGGGGATCTTCCTGAATCAAGGATTGAACCCACGTCTTCTGTGCCTCTTGCATCACAGGTAGCTTTTTTACCACTGAGCCACCCGGGAAGCCCTCAAAAAGGTATATATGTCACTATTTTTCCATCGCTGCTCTTGGCAGACATCACAACACTCTTTCCTCTGAACCTAGATGCAACTTCAGAACCACTCTTAACATAATCTTCTAAGCTCGTCAATCAAAACTGACATGAAATGAGAGTTATTTGCCATCTCTGGTAGACTTTAGGTTGTTTGAGCTTGATAGCTGATATTCTTTTCATATATCAAACATGTCATTTTGAGTTGAAGATATATCTGGTAAAGTGTATTGTGATAAAATTCAGAGTAAAAAACTCTTTTTGTTTCAGAAAAATTAATAGTTAAAACATGTTATGCTAAACATGTTATGCTACTCACATTTGTCTTGAGTTTAAACATTTGAAAGAGAAAATTATATTTTGATCTTAAATTATTTGAGTTTCCCAGTAGTAAGACTTATCTTCTAATTTTTGTCCAACCTTCCAAAGATTTGTCCCATAGCTCTGCATCCTATTCAATCTTCCATATTCTAAAGAAGTTCACACCAATGATACAGTGTGGCTACTTCAGAGATTAAAGGCACTAAGCCAGCTGGCATAAAGCTTGAAACAAAACAGAAGAGAGCAATTAAAGCTTAGCCAAGAACCAGAGAGGTAGTAATCATGCTTTATTAATTGCATCTTAATTACCCATAGAAAACATATATTATCTTACTGATGGTAGGAACAGTGATATTTTAGCAGCAGTCTTAAAATACAAGAAATTTTTTCATACTTATAAGGACTATTTGTCTACTTCTACTAAAAAACAAACAATAGGATTTAGGTTTAAGCTGCCTGATGAAGAAATAAAACTAAATACAAGGGAATTTTCCTCATTTACAAAACTACAATGCAGAAGGGAAAGCATGGCCCTCAGTAAGTATGCCAAAAGACAGCATATTTTGATATGGATGAATGCTAAGAAGATGGATGGAAAAGACCTAGTAGAAGTAAAGAGGCTGTCCAGGCCTAATGGGGGCATAGAAGGAGCCTTGCAGAAGTTGAAAAAAATGCTAAATATATTCTCAATTAAGTCAGAAATAAAGCTGCACAGCTAAATAAATTGTATCTGAAATTTTATCCAACTCAATCAAATAAAAAATAAAGAAATAAAAACTAGAAAGAAAGAAGAAAATTATTTTTAAATAATAAGGTGACGTAACTGGAAAACCCAAGAAAATCAATGGGAAAACTACAACAATAGTCAATTCTATAAGATACCAGGAGAGAAAATTAACCCATAAATCAACAGCTTTCATATATAATACAAATTAAAACCAACTAGAATATAATAGAAAACCTCTACACTGAAAAACAAATGTGCAAACCTACATGTAGAAGACTATGAAACTCTCATTAAATAAAATAAAAAATAGATGTGAACAACAGAAAGGTATACAAGCTCCTGAGATGATCAGTTCTCCTAAAGTTTATTTAACACAATCTCAAAAAAAAACAAGAAATTCTTGGATCTGGATATGTTGATTCTAAAGTTTACACATAAAGAAAAGTAATATGGATGGGAATGGCTAGCCTCATCAGATCTTAAAAACATCACAAAGCCTCTATAATTTACTGACACACAAATAGACCAATGGAACAGACTACTATAAAGTCTAGAAATAGAACCATGTACATAGCAAATTTTAGTATATCATTAAAGTGGCATCTCAAATGATTGGGGAAAGGGACTTTTTAATAAATGATGCTGGGACAATTGGATAACCATTTGGAAGAAGATAAAATTGGATCAGTACAGAATAAACTCCAAATGGCTCAGAAGTCTAAATATAAAAATTGAAAGCATGTAAGTACTAGAAGAAATTATGGTTGGATACCTTTATAACCTGGGAATGGGAAAGTCTTTCTAACTATGATTTAAAATTCAGAAACCATAAAATAAAATAAAAGATTGACAAGTTTGACTTTATAAATACAAAATAAATTTGCATGGCAAAAATATATACATATGTATGTGTGCATATAGATATCTACAAAGAGAGCCTTGAAAAACAAAGAAAATGACCAAAATCTAACAGAAAAACAGGAAAAATTGCTAATAGCCCTTAAACAAATTAAAATATGTTCTACCACCTCATAAGAAAAATACAAAAAGCTATACTGAGATTCATTTTTTCAACCTATAATATTGGCAAAAACCCAAAATTTTGACAATACATTCTGTTGCCAAGGCTATAAAGAAACAGGCACTCTCAAACATTTGTGGCCAGAATACAAAATGATATGAGCTCTATTGAGAAATTGGTAATATCAAAAAAATTACAGATGTATTTACCATTTAACCCAGCAATCTCACTTCTCCCAATCTTCTCTGAAGATAAACTTCAAGAAATACAAAACAACATAGCAAAAGGTTATTCAGTGAAATATTATTTGTCATACCAAACAATTGAAAACAATTCAAACATCCTTTAGAAGTGACAGGTTAACTAAACTATCGTACATCCATAAAATGTATAGATAGCAACCAGTCACAACAAAATACTGAAGAGATCTTGCTGTACTGCCTTGATGTGACCTCCAAGATATGTTATGTGAAAAAAGCAAGACACAAAACATGCTACCCTTTTCATAAAAAAGGAAGAGACACAAGAATGCCTCTGTGTGTGTCTATGTATTTGCCTAATTTGCAAAATAAATCGTGAAGAAAAAAAAAACTAGAAACTAATACAAATCATAAACAAATTTGAAAGGCTGATGGTGGGGGGGAGTCACGTAACACTAATTTTGCCTGTTTTACAGTTTTGCTTAGAACCAGCACACAAGCACGTGGGCATACAATCTCTCTCTCTGTTTTGTTTTGCTAATATAATATTCTGCAGTGCCCTGACAGAATTAGAAATTGAGAGCCACCATAAAGTCTAATGTGTCTGTTTTAGAGACCCTTTGGAACAAATATGCTTCATATTTTGTGACAATGAATTACTTACGTCTAGTTATGAATGAAATTGGTACCATATAAGAATTGTGTGGCTTCTCTGAACTGTGCCTCATATTAAGAGAATAGATAGAATTTCGATTTTATGTAGTGCCTAAGTCACTTCTGAAGATTGCTGTAATGATGCTGGGTCTGTATATTATAGGAAAAACAAACTTCTTCATCACATTCTCTTGGAATTACATTCATAAGTTTGTAAAACCATACTATCTCTATAACATGTCCTGTAAATATCCTTAATGAAACAGTAATAAAAGACTAAAAAATGCACTCTTTACTGTTAGCTCCTACATAAATTTCATCCTAAAGATCTGTATGATGAATTCTCAAGTATTATATGAAATGAAATCTATACCAAATTTCACTTCAATAACCATTAAAAGGTTTAAGTTAGGTATGGCCTCTCAGATATTATGCCATTTTAGATGGCTTGGCAAAAAGAAACAAGGAAATGCATATTAGGCTATCCAGATGGAGAAACAGAACTAAACATTCTTTTTTTTAACAAAGAAAGACCTATTAAAAATAGCGCCATCTCAGCTCTTTAGCTATTAAACTACTTTCACCATCAAGAAAAAAGCAATTTAGAGCTAAGAATATTATTTTTCATTCTCAGTGAATAAATACTCATACGTAAGAATGTAACTTAACATTGACTATAAGTATTTTATAAATATTTCTTATTTTTACTAGGAAATATTTGATATATGATACATACAAAATAATACATGAATCAAACATATGATTTTAAAATAAGAAAATTAGCAGTAGGATTAAAACCCTGTGTTCTTCTCTGATCCTACTTCTCTGCTTCCCTCAAAGTAATCACTATCCTGAATGTCATCACCCCTTTGTTTAAAAAATAGTTTTATCCATGTGTATATGGATCCCCAAACTATGTATTCTTTAGTTTTGTCTTTAAAAAAAAACAAAACTGTTTTTAAACAGCATTAGGGTGCTGACAACACTACTCATCCACCGTATACTGTCCCTCCCGTTTTCAAAGGGAACCTCTGTGATATGACTTTAGCACCATTCAAGTGTCCAGCTCATTTTCAACCATGCATCTAATAGTTTTAACACCAATTAATACTCACTGACTGAAATTATAATTTCATTAGGAATTGTGAAATGGTAATTTTCTAATTCTAGCTTTTTCCCTATGCTTATGCCACTGCTTATAACAAAATAGAGCTTTCTCTAACTGTGGCATTATTATTTAAAATAGGGCTTTCCCTTTCACTGGCCCTGAAATATAGTTCCTATAGGAAAGATGGAATAAATATTTAAGCATTGCTCTCCAGTTAACAATTTTCAAAGTAATTCTTTGGTTTAATATCAATCTCTTGTGTCCTTTTTTAAAATAGACTTTTTAGAACAGTTTTCGTTTTATAGAAACCCTGTCAACCCAAGATCCTATACTCAGTTATGATATCCTTCAGGGATGAAGGGAATTTGGGGATGTAAAAAAGTAAGAGAATTTATTTCCAGAAGATCTACTCAAAAATAGCAGCTAAGAGAAACTCTTCAAACAGACAGGAAATGATAAAAGAAGGGAACTCTGAATATATAGCATTAAGAAAGAATGAAATGTAGAAAGAGCAAAAATAGGGGTAGACATAACAGACTACCTTTCTCCTCTTGGGTTTTCCAGATTATGTTAGGCAGTTTAAGTAAAAATTATAACACTGTGTAATGCAATGCTCAATGTATAAGAAGGAAAATATTGAGGACAGCTGTCATAAACATAGCGTGTTAGAAAGCAGAGACATTACTTTGCCAACAAAGGTCCGTCTAGTCAAGGCTATGGTTTTTCCAGTAGTCATGTATGGATGTGAGAGTTGGACTGTGAAGAAGGCTGAGTGCCGAAGAAATGATGCTTTTGAACTGTGGTGTTGGAGAAGACTCTTGAGAGTCCCTTGGACTGCAAGGAGATCCAACCAGTCAATAATAAAGGAAATCAATCCTGAATATTCACTAGAAGGACTGGTGCTGAAGCTGAAGCTGCAATACTTTGGCCATCTGGTGTGAACAGCCAACTCATTAGAAAAGAACCTGATCCTGGGAAAGAATAAAGGCAGGGGGAGAAGGGGTCGACAGAGGATGAGATGGCTGGATGGCATCACTGACTCAATGGACATGAGTTTAAGCAAGCTCTGGGAGATGGTGAAGAACAGGGAAGCCTGGCCTGCTACAGTCCATGGGGTCGCAAAGAGCCAAACATGACTGAGCAACTGAACAACAACGTTATAAAGGGGAGTATAAAGGGAACTTGGAGAAGGCAATGGCACCCTACTCCAGTACTCTTGCCTGGAAAGTCTCATGGATGGAGGAGCCTGGTGGGCTGCAGTCCATGGGGTCGCTAAGAGTCGGACACAACTGAGCGACTTCACTTTCACTTTTCACTTTCATGCATTGGAGAAGGCAATCGCAACCCACTCCAGTGTTCTTGCCTGGAGAATCCCAGGGACAGGGCTGCTGCCATCTGTGGGGTCACATAGAGTGGGACACGACTGAAACGACTTAGCAGCAGCATAAAGGGACCTGAAAGTGAAAGTGTTAGTTGCTCAGTGGTGTCTGACTCTTTGCGACCCCACAGACTGCAGCTCTTCAGGCTCCTCTGTCCACGGAATTCTCCAGGCAAGAATACTGGAGTGGGTTGCCATTCCCTCTCCAAGGGACCTTCCTGACCCAGGGATCAAACCTGGATCTCCCGCTTTGCAGGCAGATTCTCTACCGTTTAAGCCACCAAAGGCTTTAAAGGAACCTAAATGGAAGTAAATGTTGACACCAGTAAGACTGCAATAAGTTTTGTGCACATAATGTAATGCTTAGAACAACTATTTTAAAATATATACAGAGAAACACATTTTAAAATTCTAAATGAAATTCTAAATAATTTAAGCAACAAACATAAAAACAAGAAAAATAGAACAATATAATGAGAAAAGAACAAGCAACAAAATAGCAGATTATATCAGTAATTACATTAAGTGTGCCCGCATGCTCAGTTGCTCAGCATGTCAAACTCTTTGCAACCCATAGACTGTAGCCCACCAGGCTCTTCTATGCACAGAATTTTTCAGGCAAGAATACTGGTATGGGTTGCCATTTCCTACACCAGGGGATCTTCCCTACCAAGGGACTGAACCCGTGTCCCTTGCATCTCCTGCACTAGCAGATGGACTCTTTACCACTTGCATCACCTGGGAAGCCCTACATTAAGTGTAAATGATCCAAATGCACCATGAGAAAATTAGCTAATGAATTTTAAAACATGGCCCAGAGTGATGTCACAGTTCCTGCCACAAGTAGGAAACTCCAGGAATCAATCCCTCCACGAAGACAACCATTTAGCTGCCAATAGCTGGTAAAATCAATTACAAAGAAACTCCAGAGTCTAGGCAAACACTTGTAGTGTTCAGAGGAGTGCTTAATGAAGAAAGAGGCTGATAAATTTTGTGAATTTCAGTGTTTTGCATAGCAGCTTCTGTTACCCATCAGTCTACCATATAGCAGGTAGCCATAGGAATAGAAGCCCAATTCTTGGTGTAGCTAGATGTTGCCAAGTTAGGCAATAGGGACCCTGACCTCCAAAAATTGTGATAAGTGTTCTTATCTGCCTGGTAGTACCCTTCCAGGGGACTAGCCCAGAGGCTGGAGATTATTTCAACCCACTGACCTAACGCAGCTTCCCAAGAAGTGTTTATCAAAAGAATTTAAGGTGAGAACATATTTTTTTTTCTTTTCTTATTGCATCCAACCTTTGAAGGAAGCCTCTTCTATATCACTGACTGACTGTGGAGATAATGAAACACAGACTTCAAGACTGTGCATGACGGTATCTTGTATGATACTCTGTTATGCAAAAATGCCTTGGAAAAGTCATTAAGTAGATGGTTGCAAGCTTCCAAAAGCAATAACAGCAATCCCAAGAGAGGAAGGAGATTTTTATTTCCAGAGTCACAATATCACAATATTCAAAATGTTCAGGATTAAAAGCATACAAATAAAAAGGAAAGTATGGCCCACTCACAGGAAAAAAAAAAAACTGAAAGAAGCCATCTCTGAGGAAACACAGATACCAGACATATTATTAATGTACAATAATTGTGAGTTAACTGTTTTACTTAGTTCAGTTCAGTCACTCTGTCATGTCTGACTCTTTGTGAACCCATGGACTATAGCACGTCAAGCCTCCCTGTCCATCACCAACTCCTGGAGTTTACTCAAACTCAAGTCCACTGAGTGATGCCATCCAATCATCTCATCCTCTGTCATCCCCTTATCCTCTGCCTTCAACCTTTCTCA
Organism: Neotragus pygmaeus; assembly: GCA_006410875.1. NCBI lineage: Eukaryota > Metazoa > Chordata > Mammalia > Artiodactyla > Bovidae > Neotragus > Neotragus pygmaeus. The sequence continues at coordinate 381,646 of SJYV01013150.1, read as the reverse complement.
GCATCAGGGTCTTTTCAAATGAGTCAGTTCTTCACATCAGGAGGGCAAAGTATTGGAGTTTCAGCTTCAACATCAGTCCTTCCAATGAATATTCAAGATTGATTTCCTTTAGGATTTCCTTTAGGATAGGTTGGATATCCTTGCTGTCCAAGGGACTCTCAAGAGTCTCCTCCAATACCACAGCTCAAAAGCATCAACTCTTCAGTGCTCAGCTTTCATTATAGTCCAACTCTCACATCTATACATGACTACTGGAAAAACCATAGCCTTGACTAGATGGAACTTTGTTGGCAAAGTAATGTCTCTGCTTTTTAATATGCTGTCTAGGTTGGTCATAACTTTTCCACTGAATAGCTAAAGGAAACACAGAACAAAAAAACTAAAAGAAATCAGGAGAATGATATATGATTCAGAAGTGAATATCAAAAAAGAGATAAAAATTATAAAAAGGAATCAAATAGAAATTCTAGAGCTGTAAAAGTACAATAGTTAAACAATNCCACTGAATAGCTAAAGGAAACACAGAACAAAAAAACTAAAAGAAATCAGGAGAATGATATATGATTCAGAAGTGAATATCAAAAAAGAGATAAAAATTATAAAAAGGAATCAAATAGAAATTCTAGAGCTGTAAAAGTACAATAGTTAAACAATACATACAATATTGTGCTGAAAAGTACAACAGCTCCTCTAATTGAACTCAAGGGAAGTTCAACAGCAGATTTGAACAGGTAGAAGGAAGAATCAGTGAGCTTGAAGATGGGGCGATTTAAATTACACTCTGAGAAGCAGAAACTAAAAGAAATAAAGAAAAAGAATAGCCTAAAGACATATGGGGTACCATAAAGCATACCAACATATACACAAAATGGCAGTGTCAGAAGGAGAGAAGAAAAAAGAATATTTTAAGAAATAATGGCTGAAAAGTTAACAAATTTGATGAAAGACATGAATCTACTTTGAAGAAGTTCAATGAACTCCAAATAAAACAAACTCAAAAAGGTCCATACAAAGACATATTATTATCAAACTGTAAGATGACGAAGTAAGAGAGAATATCTTGAAGGTATCAAGACAGAAGCAACTTGCTATTATATAAGGAAACCTCAGTAAGATTAAGAGTCAATTTCTTCACCCAAAAACATAGAGGCCAGGAGGCAGTGAGAAGATCTATTTAAAATGGTGAAAGGGAAAAACAAAAACCTGTTAACCACAATTCTATACCTGGCAAAAAACTCCTTCAAAAATAAAGAAGAAATTAAAGCATTTCCAGATGAGAGTCCATTCCTAAAGACCAGTCCCAGAAATGTTAAAAGGGAGTCTTTTAGGCTTAAATGGAAGAACACTAAACAGTTCCTTAAAACCGTATGAAGAAATAAGAACACTGGCAAAAGCACCTATATAGATAAACATAAAATCTAGTGGTATTGTATTTTTGGTTTGTAACATAATTTTAAAAAGAAATGCATATTTTTGTTTTTCTTTCCAATATAATTTAAAAGAAAAATGCATAAAACAATAATTACAATTAATAGATACATAATGTAGAGACATATGACAATGCAAACATGAATTGGGATAAAGCTGTATAATAGAGTTTCTGTGTACTACTGAAAATAAGTTGGTAATAATTCAAACAAGATTGTTATAAATTTTAATCCCCATGGCAACCACTAAGAAAATGACTAAAAAATATAGAAAAATAAGAAGAAAGGAAACAAAACTGTATACCATTAAAAAATCAATTAAACACAAAAGAAGGTGATGGAGAAGCTGAGAAACAAAAAATATGACACACAGAAAACAAATGTCTAAGAAGCAATGACAGAAGCCAAACATAAAAGGCCCTATGTTTCATGGTTCCATTTATATGAAATACCTAGAATGGGTAAATCCATAGCAGGTTAGAGGTTGTCAGAGTTTATGGGGCGAGAGAAATGGGGAGTGACTGTGGAATGGGTCTGGAGTTTCTTTTTTGGGTGAAGAAAATATTCTGAAATTAGCGAGTAATGACAGTTGTATATCATTGTGAATGTACTAAATATAACTAATTGGATACTAAAATGCTTAAAATGCTGAATTTTACACTATTTATTTGTCATAATAAAATATATAGAGAGAAAAATGTTCAATGACTATGTTCAAGTGACAATAACTCAGTAAGACCATCTTTGCTTACTTTATTTCTTATTTCTAGAAATAAGAAAATTGGTAATCCTATATAAGATTTCAAAGTTAGTACAAAGTACTAAACTTATTGCCAAGACTCTGAGGGGAGGACCTTTTCTTTCACGGCAATGATGAATTTATTAATTTGAAAAAAAAGCATATTACAACAGTGAGTGCATGCTAAGTGGTTTCAGTTGTGTCCGACTCCTTGCAATCCTGTGGACCGTAGCCCACCAGACTCCTCTGTCCAGGCAAGAATACTGGTGTGGGTTGCCATTCCCTTCTCCAGGGGATCTTCCCAACCCAGGGATCAAACCTGGGTCTCTCACATTTCAGGCAGATTCTTCACCATCTGAGCCCCCAGGGAAACCCATTACAACAGTTAGAGGTAGCAAAATTAAATTCATTACTCCCAAGGAAGTACAAACTGATCGTGTAAACAACTTCAAAATTATTTAAAGTGTAATATGATAGCCATAATGACTTAAGAAAATCTGCAGTGTTTTAAATCTAACTTTTTTCCACTTTTATTTTCTATTGGAGTATAAATTGATTTATAATCTACAACATGTTTATTAAAAACCCTTATACAACTTAACAGAAAAGCAAACAACCCAATTAAAAATGAGGAGAGACACTGAATAGACATTTTTCCAAAGAAGACATAGAAATTGCCAACAGGTACAGGAAAAGATGCCCAGCATCACTAATCATCAGTTCAGATCAGTTCAGTTGCTCAGTCGTGTCTGACTCTTTGCGACCCCATGAACCACAGCNTGCTCAGGGCTGGTGCACTGGGATGACCCTGGGATGGGATGAGGAGGGAGGTGGGAGGGGGCTTCTCGATGGGGAACACATGTGCACCTATGGCTGATTCATGTCAATGTATGGCAAAAACCACTACAATACTGTAAAGTAATTAGCCTCCAATTAAAATAAATTAATTAATTTAATAAAAAGCAAATACAAAGATAACTGGCATTTTCAAATACTAAAGAACACAGATAGTACAAAAGCTATAACACTATCTTGCTAATCAGTCACTTAAGAGATTAACCAAACAAAACATAAAAAAATAAAACAGACAAGGCTTGTGGTAAACAATGAATTCATTTATATACAGAACTAATAAAGAATAGCAGAATAACTGCAGGATTTGGTTAACAGATTATGGATATTATAAACATAGACAATGTAGCAACGATGATAAAACATAAAATTTGGAGGGTGGTAAATCACAAGGATGTAACAGACCTGTTATTCTNTTTATATACAGAACTAATAAAGAATAGCAGAATAACTGCAGGATTTGGTTAACAGATTATGGATATTATAAACATAGACAATGTAGCAACGATGATAAAACATAAAATTTGGAGGGTGGTAAATCACAAGGATGTAACAGACCTGTTATTCTCACTTTTCATAGTAGAATGTCAACTCCACATAAAATTAAAACATTCATTTAATAAAACAAAATTATCCAACTTCTTAGTTTTTTCACAATACTTTTTAATCATAAGAGAAATCTTTAAGAAATAAATCCTGTGATAAAGAGGCATTTATTTGAAGTTTAAAATGGCTTAACTTTAAGTTCAATCTCTTTTACTTCTAATAAATGCAAATAAAATAAAATTTAAGTTTTTTTAAAAAAATAGAATCTATTAATTCAAAATGATCCACTTTCATTAAACAATTTTTATATCTACCATCCTACATTATTTCTTTTTATCTACACTTCTACTTATATGTACATATATATGTATGTAAGTGTATATACATACATATATATATATATACACACAGCTTTGCATTTAGAAGAAAAGATATCTGCACAAGTTCTGAATAAAGAAAGCTATCTAGAATAATATTTGCCTAATGCTAATGATGATATTTTCTGAATAGTGGAGTTTAAGCTATTTTTTAATTTGTGTACCTTCCCATAGTCTTAAAATTATTTACAGTGAGCATATATAATTTTCCAAAAGCAATGAAAAGGAAAAAAGTCCAGATATTTACAATTTTGTATGCTATGCCAGAACTGTAGATTTTTACTAAATTTGTGATGATCAAAGGTCTTGAGCTATTTTAAGATGGAAATTAAAGCCATAGGGATAGATCAGATTTCCCAAGAAGATTACAAAAAGAAGATAGTCAAATATATATCATTTTTTATTCCTAAGGAGCATGAACAAAGAGAAGAGAAATCACAAAAATAATTCAGAAGTCAGAGTGATGAGAAGAAAGTAAAGAATCTGCCTGCAGTGCAGGAGATCTGGGTTTGATTCTTGGGTGGGAACGATCCCCTGGAGAAGGAAATGGCAACCCACTCCAGTATTCTTGCCTAAAGAATCCCATGGACAGAGGAACTTGGTGGGCTACATACAGTCCATGAGGTTGCAAGAGTCGAACAAGATTTAGCAACTAAACCACAACCAAGCATCATGAAAACCAACACAGGACACACTGGTCAGCATTGTCAATATGCTACAGAGAGATCATATACGATATTAACTGAAAATCATAAGCCAGAATTACTAGTAATCAAAATAAGAATCCTTTCAAAACTGTGATTAAACCTGAAAGCCAGATTGTGGTGTTTTGTGAGTGAATGACTATTAAAGAAGCATATACAATTCATTTCAAGAGCTTCAATAAGAAATAAAGAAAATACCTTGAGCTGCCATAGTTTAGAGAGAAAATATAGCTAATATCTGGCTTTACAGAGGATATCTGGATTGTCATAAATGCTTTTATATTCTGTCCACAAATTCCATAAAACAGAAAATAAACAGGCAATAGTCTGATCACTATGTGATACCACTGGAAATTAACAAAATCAGAAAATAGACTCTTTTCCCTGGAAAATTTTTAACTCTCTGCACAATAACTTTTTTCTTTGTCAGGTCAAAGAAAAAAACTAAAATAGTAAAAATTTTAGAGAACAAATATTCATAGATAATTTGAAAAATTCAACATCCATTTATGAAAACTCTCAACAAAGTGGATATAGAAGGAGCATAACTCAATATAATAAAGGTCATGATGATAAACCCACAACCAACATCATACTCAATGGTAAAAAGATGAAAGCATTTCCTCTGAGATCAGGAGAAAGACAAGGATGCTACTTTCACCACTCTTAGCCAACAGCAATCAGATGAGGACAAAAAAGATAAAATGAACCCAGAGCTGGAAAGGAAGAAACAAAACTGTCACCATACGTAGATGACATGATACTATATACAGAAACACTAAAGTCTTCAGCAGAAAGCTATTGGTTCTAACGAATTCAGAAAAGTTGGAAGATACAAAACTAATATTTATAAATCTGTGCATTTCTATTCATTTATAACGAACTCTGAGAAAGAGAAATTAAGAAACAATGCCACCCATGGACTGTACAATCCATGGAATTCTCCAGGCCAGAATACTGGAGTGGGTGGCCTTTCCCTTCTCCGGGGGATCTTCCCAACCCACGGATCAAACCCAGGTCTCCTGCATTGCAGGCAAAAATCTCATTTACAGTTACATAGAAAAGAATAAAATACCTAGGAATAAGTCTAATCAAAAAGGTAAAAGAATTATACTCTGAAAACTATGACACTGATGAAAAAAATTGAAAACAACAGAAATAAGTGGAAAGATATATCATGCTCACTTAGAAGAATTAATATCATTAAAATAATCATATAACCCAAAGTAATCTAATGATTCAATGCAATCCCTACCAAAATACCAAAGCATTTTTTTCAGAGTACTAGGACAAATAATTGCAAAATATGTATGGGTATACAAAAGACCCTGAATAGTCAAAGCAATCTTGAGAAAGAACAAAGCTGGAGGTTATCATGAATCTTGACTTCAAACTATACTACAAAGCAACAATAATTATAACAGTATGGTACTAATACAAACACATAGATCAACGGAGCAGAACAGAGAGTCCAGAAATGAACCCATACTTATGAGGTTCACTAATGGGCAACTAATCCATGAAAAAGGAGGCAAGACAATGCAACAAGGAGAAAACCGTCTCTTCAATAAATGGTGCTGGAAAAACTGGACAGCTACATGCAAAGGGATCAACAGTACTACTTTCTCATGCCATATACAAAAATGAATTCAAAATGGATTAAAAACTTAAGTGTAAGTCCTAAAGCCATAAAAATCCAAGAAGAAAACATAGGGCATATATTCTTTGACACTGGTTTTAGCAGTATTTGTTTTAGATCTGTCTCCTCAGGTAAGGGGAACAAATGCAAAAATAAACAAGTGGGACTACATCAATCTAAAAAAGCTGTGCACAGTGAAGAAAATTATCAACAAACTAAAAAGGCAGCCTACTGAACAGGAAAAAGTATTTACAAACAGTATATCCAATAATGGGTTAATATTCAAAATATATAAAGAATTCATACAACTTAACCTAAAAAACAAACAATTCAATTAAAAGATGGGCAGAGGACCTGAACAGACATTTTTCGAAAGATATACAGACATTTTTAGAAAGATATACAGACAGCCAGCAGACATTAAAAGATGCTCAGTATCACTCACCATCAGGTAAATGCACATCAAAACCACAACCTCAAATCTGTCAGAATGGCAATCACTAAAAGACAACAACAAAAGCTGGCAACAATGTGGAGAAAAGGAACTCCTCATGCACTGTTCATGGAGCTATAAATTGGTGCACAGCTACTACAGAGAACATCATGAAGTTTCCTTAAAAAATTTAAATGGAATTGCCATATGATCCAGTAATTTCATTTGTGGGGGGTTATTTACTAAAGAAAATAAAACGTTATTTCAAAAAGATATATGCACCTCAATGTTCACTGCAGCATTATTTACAATAGCAAAGATAGTGAGGCAACCAAAGTGTCCATCAATAGAAGAATGGATAAAGAAGATGTAGTGTATATATACAATCAAGTATTAGCCATTAAAAAGTGAAATCTTATCATTTATGACACATGGATGGATCTAGAGGGCATTATGCTAAGTGAAATTAAGTCGAATACCATGTAATCTTACTTAAATGTGGAATCTAAAATAAGAAATGAACGGATTACTAGATACAGAGAACACAGGGGTTTCTGCCAGAGAGGAGACGGGTGGGAGTAGGGTAAAAATAGGTGAAGGAGATTAACAGATTTCAACACAAAATAAATAAGCCATGGGGATAAAACAGTGTAATGAATATGGTTACTGAAGTGAAAGTCACTCAGTCGTGTCCGACTCTTTGTGACCCCATGGACTATATACAGTCCATGGAATTGTCCAGGCCTGAATACTGGAGTGGGTAGCCTTTCCCTTCTCCAGGGGATCTTCCCAACCCAGGGATCGAACCCAGGTCTCCCACATTGCAAACAGATTCTTTACCAGCTGAGCCACAAGGGAAACCCAATATGGTTAATTATATTGTAAAAAATGCATGGGAACATATGGCTACTAGATTTATGGTGATCATTTCATAATGTACACAAATATCAAGTCACCATGTAGTATATCTGAAATTAATATAACACTATATTTCAATTTACATTTCAAAATATATTCAAATATATTTAATATTACATTTCAACTATATTTCAATTAAAATAAATAAAATTGACCATGATTTTAAATCCACAAGCCATACTAATAAAATGACTCAAAATCCAGAAGCCACAGGAGAAATCAAAATAAAAAGTCAGTCTTCCAAGTAGTACCAAATACAAAATAGGTAAAGTCATTAGGCAATTACGTATTGTGCTTACTCACTCAGTTGTGTCCAACTCTTTGAAACTGAAAAAACAAACATACCAAATAGCAAAAAGAGCAAAAGATAGGATCAATTAAATCCCAGGAAAAGAAATGCAAATAGTTTTCAAACACAGGAGAAGATTCTCAACCTCACTCAAAACAAAATGAACCTATTAAATAAACTAAAACTGTGTTCAGATACCATTTGCACTATCAATTTTTTTAATGAAAATTTTTTTATTTTTAAAAAATTCCAAGACTGTAGTAAAACCATTATTAGAGAGTCTGCAGGAAAACAGATAACCTCAGGTAACACTGGTAGAAGAACAAATTTAATTTAGCAATATAAGAGTATAATTTAGCAATATTTATCAGAATTACAAATACAAATACCTTTGACCCAACAATTCCACTTCTGGGTATACAGCCTACATATAAACTTAAGATATGTGCAAAATAATTTATGTACAAGTTGACATTACAGCACTGATGTAATAGCAAAAGATAGGGAACAACTCAAATCTCCTTCAGTAAAGAACTAGTTTTTAAAAAGTATCGTACATCTACATAATGGAATCTCACCTAAAAGAGAAAGAATGAGAAAGCTTTTTACTTAATTCTGTGGAAAGATTTCAATGTCTACTATTTTTTTAGTACAAGAAAGTGAATATAGTATATTACTTGTGTTTTTTTAAGAAGGTAAACAAGACTACACACACATACTGATTATATTTGTATATAAGTAACTCTGAAATGAAATATAAAAACCAATTTAAGTGGTTAAAAATGATGGCGAGAGATCACTGGAGAAATGAGGTAGAAGATTTCATACTCCATACCATTTTTGAACCATATGACCACATTATCTCTTCAAATTAAATTTTAACATAAGATTTTTTTTATATCCACATTTTTCAAAATTAAAAATGCCATGGAAGTTTCCTTTTTAAGTTATCCTCAAATCCATTTCTCAAATATCTTCTTTGGTAAAAAATGTACCATATAATAGCAATATTCCAAAGCCAGGCATCCTGTTCTATAGGACCTTACTGAATTTATTGTTATGGATAAAATATGGCATTGGCTATAATTTCTTAAAGATTTCCAGGCTTATATTATTGTGGTTTTGCTACATGGGGCATGAATGTTCCCTTTGTCTCTACACTGGAGAAAATCATAATCATTTTTAAAAGTGGATTCTTGGCCATGCCTCTGAGTACTCCCACAGCTTGCTTTGCACCGGGGGTGGCCTTCTAGTCAGCCGAGCGTCTATATTAGGCAACTCAAATTTCACAAGAGGATATCAATCCTACTCCCAATTCAACTGTCTGTTAAAGCATATGGGTCTTTATTTAATTGGCAACATAGACTAGCAGCACTCCAGGTAGTTGTCAGCAAATACAATCTTGAACTCATGCTGTCCAATACCGATCAAAATCTTGGCCAAGATAAACAATATTTAAGGAGGACTGCTTGAAAGATAGAGTGGACATTTGCTATTTCTGTCAGCTTAACATATAAATGCCTATCTTATATTGGGGAAATCCCAAGAGACAGGGTCCTGCTTGCCCCTGCAAATATCAAAGGGTACTCTCTAGAAGCTAGAAGTATACATGGTATTTAGGCTTGACTGAATGGACGATCTGTTACCCTGGGACTTTGATATGACATCATGACAAAGGGAAGCAAAGATGCAGAGACAATTAGATTTTTTTGCCACAGTGGCAGCAGCAGAAATGAGAATCATGGAATGGGGGCAAGAGTCTATTTAAGTGCAGCAACATAATTTTCCTTAGTAGATTACTCCTATGACAGGGTCTTTTCTGGGTCCTGCCTTTCTTGATTCCCACCCCTTTTTTCAAGCCTTGTTATCCAAATTTTTATTAATTCTACTTGATATCTTTCCAACAATTTTTGGGGGGTCTAAATTAGAGTTGCTTTTTTCATTTGCAACCAAGAATGTATGTACGTTGTGTGTGTGTGCCCGCTTAGTCGTGTCTGACTCTTTGTGACCCCAGGGACTGTAGCCCACCATGTTCCTCTGTTTATGGAATTCTCCAGACAAGAATACTGGAATAAGTTGCCATTTCCTCCTCCAGGGTCAACCACAAATGTGGAATGATTAAAAAAAAAAGATTGTTCCATGGATTAAATTAGGTAAACTGACTACCATAATGTGTCTCGGTCATATTATGCTGGCCCCCTTTGACCATCTTTACAGAGATAAATTTACATATGATATTGCTGATTGTATGTTGTGATACAGTTCTAAAACACTCTTTTTACAATATTTTCAATACATCATAAGCTATTCACTACATGAAATTTGGGAGCAACTTTTGTCTTGACATAGTACCATGAAAACTTGGGTTTCACTAAAGAATTGATTGGATTTACATTATAAACAAAAATAAGTGTGTGATATTATTAACAACATCATGCACTATTCTATTTTTAATACCAATATTCATGGCTGTTATTTTTTCCAGAATACCTTTTTTTGGAATAGAGAAGACAGGTTGTTGGACTGTTTCTGATTTGAGGTTGTGAAGACTGGATACGGTGAAATGACAAATAGCAAGAGAGGTGAAAGTATTGACAAGAGAGCTGAATTTGTATACCCTAATATACCATATGCCTGCTAATACTTTGCAAGAAGATGGAGCGCCAAAGATTCTTAAGTATCAACAAGAAACAAAGAAGCATAAAAATGTAAAGAACTAATAAAACAGGAAATTACTGTAAAAGAATAAGACTGGAAGTTTAAGATTTCAGATAGGGACAGTTCCATTTTCATATATGACCAGAGGAAATGCTTTTGGATCTGGAGGGCATAAAACATCACTGAACTTGAGAACATTGGGGTGGGTCTGTGACACTCAAGTTTCCAGAATGATGACAAGACAAGATTATAGCGAAAATACTAACTCAAGTATCAAAATTCTAAATTGTATTGAGGTATGGAACCAGGACTACAGAAATAACCATTTTCTCTTTCTCTTCCATGTTCCTGCCTTGGCCTATGAGATGAAACATTTGACCTCTCAGAAATATTGGGAAAGAGGCGCCTGTCCTTTCTTCATTTCTCACTAGTATTTATCTGGAAACATGATAAGAGACTTATATCCCAGAGCCGACGTTTGTCTTTTGAGCATGATTAATATGATACATATGTATAGTACGGACACGACTTAACTTCCTACTTCAGAACTACCTTCCCAGCGTTGTTCTTTCAGATCCTGTCTCATTACTGTGATCAACCACTCAGGCATGCCTTACTCTTCTTGGGATGAAAGTCCTACTCAGCTGAATTCCAAAGCATAAATAAGAGAGAATATACTGAGAGGACAAGAGCAGAGAAAAGAATACCAGGCAGAAGCAACAGTAGGTAAAAAACTAGTGCTGCTTAAGAAAATAATTTGCATGTGGAATCCCAAACAGAATGCCTTGAACACAGGATGTCATCTTTGAATTTGTGAAGATGACAAGAGGAGTTAATAAAATGGCAAGGACATTAAATATCATGCCAAAAATTCTGGACTTTATCTTGGCATGACAAAAGTCTGACAGATTACCAGTTAATACATCAATAACCCACAAGAGAAAACACTGTTAGCCCTCCTTCTCTTCATGGGTTTACTATACTACTCTAAGTATCTCAAAAGTTGTGAGCCCTGAGAGTAAATAAAAGTTAAAATTTTTAAATTAACAACACATTTAAGGGGATTCAAATACCTCATGAACAAATAAAAACAAAAAATTGAGAAAAAGAAGTTGCTAATGAAATAGAAATACTGAAGATAAATAACTCTAACATAAAAATAAAAGGAATAGACGAGATTCAATTATAGCATTCAAAAAGACTTTAGAATTAAGCATGATTTTTCTGATTCCAAAATTCAGTAGCTGAATTAAAAGAAAGAGTGATCATTACAAAAGATTAAGTGAGAAGCCCAAGAAGAAATAATCTCAAAGCCAGAGCAAAATATAAAGAGACAGTCTTCGGCTTCAATCCACAAAGGAATAACTGCTCTGGGACTTACCCTTATGCCATAAACAGACAAAAAAACAAATACATAAAACAACTAATTTAAGACATCAGACAATGGTAGTATAAGACAATAATTCCTGAGAGAAGAGAGACAACCAAATTAGCCCCCCACAGTAGCATCCCTGTGGAAAAGGGAAATAAAATCAAAACAGCCCAGCAGTGCCACTGAGTTGAGAAGGCAGAGCCTAGAGTTCAGGCAAACTGAGATGAACAGAAGTTGTGAGATAATCCACAGAGGAGTGAATATTCATTGGAAAGACTACTGCTGAAGCTGAAGCTCCAATACTTTGGATTTATATGTTTATATATATCAATATAAGTGTTTTTATATATAAGTATTATATAAGATATATATACATATATCAATATAAGTATTTATATTGATCATATATATCCAAAAGAATTAAACGTATACTTAAATCAATATAAGTATTTTATTGCTATGTTCACAGCAGCAGTACTCACAACAGCCAAGTTGTAGAAGCAACTCAAATGTCCATCAGTGGATGGACGGATAAACAAATGTGGTACTACATACAATGGAATACTATTCAGTCTTAGAAAAGGAGGAAATCCTGACACACAATACAACATGGATGAAATCTGAGGACATTATGCTAAGTTAAATAAGCCTATTATGAGAGATAGATACTGCTTGGTTCCACTTATATGACCTACCTATGCTGTGCTGTGCCTAGCTTCTCAGGTGTGTCCAACTCTTTGCAACCCCTGGGCTGTAACCCGCCAGGCTCCTCTGTCCATGGGGATTCTCCAAGCAAGAACACTGGAGTGGGTTGCCATGCCCTCCTCCGGGGGATCTTCTCAACACAGGGATCGAACCCAGGTCTCCCACACTGCAGGCAGATTCTTTATCATCTGAGCCACCAGGAAAGCCCATGAATACTGAAATGGGTAGCCTATCCTGTCTTGAGGGGACCTTCCCAACTTAGGAATGGAACCAGGGTCCCCTACATTGCAGCCAGACTCTTTACCAGATGCGCTACCAGGGAAGCCCATACGACCCACCTAGAGTAGTCAGATTCATAGAAATGGAGAGATGGAGAAATGTGGAGTTGTTGTTTCATGGTACAGAATTTCAATTTTCCAAGAGAAAAAGCTGGGAGATTTTTTACCTACCAGTGTGAATATATTTAACACTACTAACCTGTTCACTTCGAAGTAATCAAGACGGTAAATTTTATGTTACGTGTTTTCCTTTTTCTTTTTTTTTCCCACCACTGCTGCCCCCCAGCTCTGCCTCTGCTCCCCAGCCTGGCCCCACAGCAGTGCACTTCACTCACTCCCCGATGTGTTCCTTCTACCACAACAATTTTTTTTAATTAAAAAAATAGGAAAATCATAAAAAGCGATCAAAACTGGAACAAGCAACCTTCAAGAAAGTGAGCTTCTTGACTACAATTACGAAATAAATTCCATCTTTCTGACCAGAATAATAAGAACAGGAACTGCTATAGGGAAAAAGAGACTGAGGTGACTCCCAGAGAAGACAGATGGGAAGAAAAGAAGACCCAGCTATGTACTATTGGGAAAAAAAAAAAATCACTTTAAATATAAACAGCTAGGTAGATTAAAAGTAAGGGGTAAAAAACAATTTACAATGTTAATCCAAAGATAGCTAGAGTGGTTATATTAATATCATATAAAGTAGGATTCAGAACAAGAAATATTACCAAGGATAATCAGGGATACTGTGTAATGATAAAAGTGTCAATTTGCTAAGATACAAAAATTCTAGATGAGTATGTAGCAACAACAGAACTTTAAAATATATGAAGCAGAAACTGATAGAATTTGAAAAGAAAAACAGACAAATTTAAAATAATAAAGATGCCGAACTTCTCTTAACAATCAATTGAAAATGTAGAAAGAAAATTAGTAGATAGAAGATCTTATTCTAATTGACATTTATAGAATTCTCGACTCAGAATTCCTATAACATTTACCAAGACAGACCATATCCTGGCCCATAAAACAAATCTTCAAAAATTCAGTTCAGTTCAGTTCAGTCACACAGTCGTGTCCAACTCATTGCAACCCAACGAACCGCAGTACGCCAGGCCTCCCTGTCCATCACAAACTCCCAGAGTCCGCCCAAACCCATGACCACTGTGTCGGTGATGCCACCCAACCATCTCACCCTCTGTCATCCCCTTTTCCCCCTGCCCTCAATCTTTACCAGCATCAGGGTCTTTTCAAATGAGTCAGCTCTCCGAATCAGGTGGCCAAAGTTAGAAAGAACTAAATCACACAAAGGATGATCTCTGACCATAACAGAATTAATCTAGGGGGAAAAGAAAGATAAACAGAAAATTCTTAAATATTTGGAAATTAATTAATACACTTCTAAATAAGTCTATAAAAAACAGTCATGGGAAAATTATAAGTTATTTTGAGTTAATAAACGTGACAGAAAAAAATTAAGGTGATATGCCTGAATGTTTTTCTAAAACTGATGGAAGATATAAATTGGTAGGTCCTAGAATGTCAATGAAAACAAACAAAGCAAAACAAACACAAAGAAAATTACCAAGTACATCATAATCAAATTGTTGAAAACAAATTTTAAAAAAATCTTTAAAACATCCAGAAAAAAAGACACTATTTACAAAAGAACCATGTTAAGAAATTCATAACTCTTGTCAGAACTATGTAAGTTAGACATGCTGGGAAAAAATTAAACCAGGAATTCTGTAGACAGAAAATAAAATTCAAAGTATAAAAAAGTACATAATAATGTAATGAAATAGAAAACGGGAAAATAAAATAAAAATTCAATGAAATCAAAAGCTGGATTTTTGAAAAATTAATTAAATTGATAAATCAATGCCAAGACAGAAGAAACACAAATTACCAATATAAGAAATTAAAGAAGTTACATTATTACGGATATTACAGACATTAAAAGAATGATAATAGAATACCATAAACAACTTCATGACAACAAATTTGACAACTTAATTGAGGAGGACAAAGTCTGAAAGAAACAAATTACCAAAACTGACACAACAATCAATTGAAAAATCTGAATAGCCCTGTATACATTTAAAAGTTTTAGTTTATAACTAAAAACCTCCCACAAAAATAATGCCAGGCCCACATGTCTTCACTGGTAAATACTATGAAACATGTGAGGAGGAAAAACTACCAATCTTAAACTTTTTCAGAAAACTGAGAAGAAAGGAGTACTTCTCAAGTTGTTTCAGAAGGTCAGCATTCCTCAATATCAAAATCAGATTAAAAAATTATAAGAAAATTAAAATAATAATAATTCTGTATTACAAAAATAATAATTTTCTATTACTTTATAAAAGTTATAAATCATTGCTCTATATAAATGTTTTTAAGATGTACAAGAAAGTAAAAAAGACTCTATATTCCTAATAAGCAAGGGCAGCTACTATAATCATGCTTTCTTTATTATTTCATCTAAGTTTGCTATGATATTTTCCTAAGTAGTTGGACAACATTATTAAAGACTCCTCATGGCCATTTAAAATATTACAAAAAAACTACAAACTAACATCATTTATGATAATAGACACAAAAATGCACTGGAAACATATTAGCAAACTGAACCTGTAACTAAAATAAAAATAACAAAGCATGATTATTACTTGGAGTTTATTCCAGGGTCATAAGGTTGGTTTAATATTTAAGAATCAATACTAAATGAATGTAATGCAAAATTTAGCAGAATAAAAAAGAAAAAGGACAGATATTCTCAGTATCTCTAGGAAAATTATTTGGCAAAATTCAAGTCTCAGCCAACTAGAAGAGGAAAATTTCATCATCTGACTGATAAAGAACATCTACAAAATGCCTACTATCAATATCAGATTTAATGGTAAAAGAGTGAATGTTCTTTCCCCAAGATCAGGAACAAAGCAAGGCTATCTACTTATACTACTTTTTGATATAGTACTAAGATCCTAGCAAGTTCAATATGACATGAAAAGAAAGAAGTAAAGGCAAACAGATTATAACGGAAGAGGAGAGGGAACAGGGAAGAAAAAAGTGAATTGAGTAAAGGAGATCAACTATATGATGATAGATGGAAACAAACTTGTGACAGTGAGCATGCTGTAGGGAATACAGAAGTAGAAATATAATATCATACACATGAAATATATAATGCTATAAACCAATGTTACATAAATAAAAATAAATCTTAGAGTAATTTTAAAATCAATGCCCTTTACAACAGAAAAAGTATGTAAGGATAAATTTAACAATATATACAGAAGACTTCTACTCTGAAACTATAAAACATATCTCATAGAAATTAAAGGAGGCCAGGATTTCACTGGTGGATCAGTGGCTAATTCTCCACTCCCCCAATGCAAGGGGCCTGGGTTCAGTTCCTGATCAGAGATCTAGATCTCACATGCCAAAACTAAAGATCCCACAAGATGTAATGGAGATTGGATCCACATGCTGCAACAAAAACCCAGTGCAGCCAGATAAATAAAAATAAATTAAAAAAAAGAAATCAAAGGAGGCCAATAAATAGAGACATATACCATCATCGATTGAAACACTAAAGATTGTTATATTAACGTGTATTTATCCATAGATTCATAAGAGGCTTTTTTACAGAAACTGACAATCTGATTCTAAAATTCAAGTGGAAATGTAAAGAACTAAAAGAGCCAACCAATCTTGAACAAGAATAAAGCTAGAGGACTTACACTCTTGACTTCAAGACTTATTAACAGAGCTACAATAATTAAAACAGTATGGAATTTATGTAAACTATTAAAATTTTTTTTTAATTTAAATTTATTTATTTTAATTGGAGGCTAATTACTTTACAGTATTGTATTGGTTCTGTCACACATCAACATGAATCCGCCACGGGCGTACATGTATTCTCCATCCTGAACCCTCCCTCCCACCTCCCTCCCTGTACCATCCCTCCAGGTCATCCCAGTGCACTAGCCCCAAGCAAGATAACTAAATGAAACAAAATACTGAAAATTCTGAAACAGAGCCATGCTGCTATGACCAACTCATTTTCAATAAAGTTACCAAAGCAATTTCCAAAGTGGTTGTACCATCTTATATTCCCACTACTTTGGAAATTGGTCTGGCAGTTTTTCATAAAGTTAAATATGTGCCTACCTATGACCTAACAATTCTACATATTTACCCAAGAGAAATAAAAACACACACACAAAACTCTTTCACAATGATGTTCATAGGAATTTTATAACAATATAAAAATGGAAATAAACTAAATATGCAAAATCAGGAGAAATTGCAACAAAAACTGTGGTATATCCATACAGAACACAACTAAGCAATCAAAAGAAACAAACTACTGATATATGTAATACCCACAAGTGAACCTCAAAACACACCTTGCTCAGTAAAAGAAGCCAGACACTATGATTCTAGTTACATTCCGTTCTAGTACAGGCAAAACTAATCAACGGTGAAGGAAATCAGAAGAGTGCTTGCCTAGTGAGGTGGACTGGAAATGTCTGGGAAGGGGCATGAGGGATGTTTCTAGAATGATAAAAATGTTCTGTATCTTGAGAAGATGTGGGTTACATGGATATATACCTATGTCAAAACTTACAAGTCTGAACACTTAAAATCTGTATATTTCACTGTAGGCAAATTATATCTCAATTTATTTTTAAAAATTCAGAAAGAGCTTATTGTTTGACTTAGGGAAAAAATACCAAAAAAGAAAAAAAAAAATCTTGAGAGAAAAGTTTAGAACACTGGGGAAAAGATCCAAGGCACCTAAAAGGTGAGAAACAAAAGCCCTAGAAGAAACTGGAGAGTAGAAGAGGGGTAGTAATCCACGAAATAAAAGAAGGAAGCTCACTCTGGAATAAAGAAGAGAAATCAAGCCTACAACTGAAAGAGTTCACTGATCAAGGAAGGGAGGCGGAGGGAGGAAGGAAAAAAGACATGCTGCTGCTGCTAAGTCGCTTCAGTCATGTCCATCTCTGTGTGACCCCATAGATGGCAGCCCACCAGGCTCCCCCGTCCCTGGGATTCTCCAGGCAAGAACACTGGAGTGGGTTGCCATTTCCTTCTCCAATGCATGAAAGTGAAAAGTGAAAGTGAAGTCACTCAGTCGTGTCTGACTCTTTGCGACCCCATGGACTGCAGCCTACCAGGCTCCTCATATCCTAGAAAAATGTTCAAGTCTCACAGATAAAAAGAACTATATAACAAGCTTCAGAGCTAAATGTTATTTACAGTGGAAGAAACCATCAATAACACTGGAAAATAGAAAAAATACATGGACACAATACTGAGAGGGAATGCAATTCAAAAATCCTATACCAAGCCAAGATAGCATTCAAAAGCAAGTTATTGACAATGGAAAAATTGTATCATTCACTTGCCAGGCATAATAAAAAATACTTGCAGATATATAAGAATCCAGTGAATATATCATCAACCTAAGCCAACCGTTCAAGTAAAAAATCAAGATAGCAATCATTCAAACACCACATGCAACAGAATAACTACCTTAAGTATAAGAAAATGAAGAAAACAGGAAGAGAGGTAAGCAATGAACCTTACAATACTCTCAAGGTTTCTCAGTTTGGGCATATGTATCAGGTCATTATTCATTTCAGGGGTGAGAGGGTGACTTGTTCATTGTGAGATGATCAGCATGACTCTGGCTTCTACCCTCTAAATACCATCTCCCTTCCCTAGTCATGAAACCAAACATTACCAAATGTTCCCCAGGGGTACAAAATTGGCCCCAGGTTGAAAATTAACAGAATTTATAATTATTCATTTAGATAATGACAAATTGACAAGAAGTTGTATGTAAGTGCTAAATAAGAGTTTAGGAAATAGAAGAGACATACTAGTATGAAAAATTAATAATAATCTGAAACTAAATTAGAATATATTTCAGCAAAATATGGGCACTAGGTGAAGACTGTGAATAAGAAAAAAAGTAACTGGTAAAGACAAGGTAAGACAATCCTTTTGCTGATAATGTAATTATATATCTATAAAGCATATGAGATTCTAGTGAAAATAAAACACTAGAATTAATAAGAAAATGTGGTATGGCTTTTTAATACCACATTTAAGTAGAAACATATAAAAATTAGTGACACTTCTCTATACCCCTATAACCATCCAGAAATGGAAATGGGGAGGGGGGAGCTATTTATAGTTGTGACAATAAAATATAGAATATTTAAAACACGTTTAACAAGGACCTTATAGGATCTGTATGAAGAAAACTTTAAAATCGTACTAAAGGACAGAGGCAGATTTACTGTGAAATGGAAGAAACAAACAAAAAAAACCTCCTTAGTTCCAGGACCCTTCACGTATCCTGTGATATGCTGAATAATTCCACCCCCCTCCAAAGATATCCATGACCTAATCCCCAGAATTTATGTCTATGTTACCTTACATGGTAAAATGAACTTTGCAGGATCATGAGATAGCTATCTTGGGGCCTAATGTTCACAGAAGTCAGAAAGAGTCCAACACGACTTAGCAACCGAACAACAATGTAACTACATGGACTCATAAAAAGGAGGCAGAACAATGAAAATCAAAAAGAATAACTTGAATGCTATGTCTCTGGCTTTGAAGATGGAAGAAGGGGACCAGGAGTCAAGAATACAGACCACCTCTAGAAGCTAAAAGCAGCAAAGAAATAGATTCTGCCATAGAGCCTCCAAAAGAAATACAGTCCAGCTGATACCTTGATTCTAAACCAGTGAAACCAATTTCAGTCTTCTGACCTCCAGAACCATAAGATCATAAATTTGTGTTGGTTTAAGCAACCAAGTTTGTGGTAATTTGTTACTGCAGCAATATGAAACTAATACAAACTTCTTCCAAATTCCTGGAACAGGTTTTAGCAATGGATTCACATGGAAATAAGATTTTATAAAATGTGCAAAAGTAATATATTTTAACCACAATTGCTTAAGATCAGTGTCTCTTTTCACTCCAAATTCTCCTTCACCGCATGCTGAGTAGTGTTCAAATGGCTGGTTGCAGGCATACTGAGGATCATGCTAATTGGAAGTTGTATCAAGGACATTTACTTTTGGCTTAATTGGATATATATGTGGTAATTTCCACGACTTATTGCTAGCCACCTCATGATACGAATGGCTTCTTAGAAATACTTCTACTTCACATTCTTCTGACTTACTCAATGAAGGCACAGACCTCATCATGCAGAGGTTACACTGCATGCTAATATGTCCCACACTGGAAATATCTGAGGAATAGAGGGAGAAAGTGTCTGATGCTTATGTATGAAGCCTGAAGTTAGTCTAATGGAAAAATCTCTCCAATTGTCAGACATGAAATTTCAAGGGAAGACTCTACTCCCACTGATTCAGTCAAATCTATCACTAATTTTTTTAATGTTCAATTAACCATGCTAATAGTGAAGAGTCAAATGCCATCTTCTAATGAACAATCAATCTTCCCTTGTACCAAAACCTGGAATTATAAGCATGATTAGTATATTTTGCATTACATATGAACTACTTGTACCCAAACCTGCAATTACATGTAATTTCAACAAGCAAGAGTCTAACACCTCCAAGCTTTTGGTTATCAGAGATGGGTATTTTAGTTATGCGAAAACAATACCACATATTGTCACTGATCCCTTTGTCTTCAAGCCAAGGATATGCCGATTTCCCTCTCATATCACATCACTCCAGCATACTGTTCTGTTTCTTCCACTGTTAAGGAACCTTGTAATTACACTGGGCCCACTTGGATGAGGCAAGGAAATCTCCCCTTTGAAGATTAAATCACATCTGTAACATCTCTTTTGTCATATAAGACAACATACTCATAGGTTCTAGATTTTAGGACACAAATATCTTAGGAAGGCCACTGTTTTGCCTACCACATCACTTGATGTGGTAAAGCATTAAGAAAGGAACATTCCACCTGACTTTAAAACATAGTGATTTGGCACACTTAATAGGATATAGTCTAAGAATGTAAAGAACTATAATGGAATCTTAGATTGTTTTCACTGATCATATTGCTGGTAGTGCTGTTGGTATTTTTATTGTGAGATTTGTGAGTATATTGTAAGGGGAAAGCAAAAAATTAGATTAATAATGTAGAGAACAGATATTTCAGTATGAGAGGGAATAGAGATTTTCAACATAAGGGAAATCCATTACAAGTTTAAAACTAAAGATGCTTATATAAAAATGTTAGAATCCTTCATTGAAACTGGAAGTATTAGTACAAACGCATGTGTCTTATTTTATAATCTTACTTTGTGTATAGCACAGACTTTTGAAAAGACGAATCCAGTAGAAATGAGTAGTAGCATTCAGACTGTGGGTTTCTAATTTCCATTTCACACTAAAATGAACTATAGGTCATTAAGGAACTAATTGACTCCATGTAAGGGGTACATAGCATATTAAAAAGCAGAGGCATTACTTTGCCAACAAAGGTCCATCTAGTCAAGGCTATCATTTTTCCAGTGGTCATGTATGGATGTGAGTTGGAGTGTGAAAAAGGCTGAGTGCCCAAGAATTGATACTTTTGAACCGTGGTGTTGGAGAAGACTCTTTGAGAGTCCCTTGGACTGCAAGGAGATCCAACCAGTCCATCCTAAAGGAGATCAGTCTTGGGTGTTCATTGGAAGGACTGATGCTGAAGCTGAAACTCCAATACGCTGGCCACCTCATGTGAAGAGTTGACTCACTGGAAAAGACCCTGATGCTAGGAGGGATTGGGGGCAGAAGGAGAAGGCGACAACAGAGGATGAGATGGCTGGATGGCATCATGGACTCGATGGACATGAGTTTGGGTAAACTCCAGGAGTTGGTGAAGGACAGGGAGGCCTGACATGCGCGATTCATGAGGTCGCAAAGTGTTGGACACGATGGAGCAACTGAACAAAATGAAGGGATGGGAAATAGAATTTAGATGAACCATTTAAAATTCAAGATGAAACTAAAATATCTGGCTATACAAGAAAGGAAAAGATGTTATCTGAGGCTACAGGAGTTCTTTCAAAAGCACTCAAGATTTATACTGGATAAGCCATTCATGGACCAAAGATGCGACAAATTGCTAGTAACTAGAATGGACTATAACACATCAACAAGTTTAAATCCATGTGTTTATAATGATAAAACAACTCCCTGGTCACCTCTGGAAAATACTGATGAAATCAATTCATTTTTTCCTTTTTTTAAACTTTTTATTTCATACTGGGGTATGGCTGATTAACAAACAATGTTGTAATAGTTTCAGCTAAACAGGAAAGGGACTCAGCCAAGGTAAAGGAAGAAGATTCATTTACCTTGTTCTAACCAAACAAGGAGAAGGGAACGACAGAGAACGAGATGGTTGGATGGCATCACCAACTCAATGGACGTGATTTTGAGCAAGCCCTAGGAGTTGGTGATGGACAGGAAAGCCTGGCATGCTGCAATCCATGGGGTTGCAAAGAGTCGGACATGACTAAGCAACTGAACTGAGCCAAACAAGGGAGAATAATACTTTAATATGTATTCTATATAATAAATGAAAGAATAATAAGAATTTTTAAATCTCATTGTGTAAACTCTAATGAATTACTCCCTTAGACTGCTTGGAAATCAAATCAGTCAATGCTAAAGGAAACCAATCCTGAATATTCATTGGAAGGACTGATAATAAAGCTGAAGCTCCAACAGTCTGGCCACCTGCATAGAGTCAACTTACTGGAAAAGACTCTGATGCTGGGAAAGATTGAGGAAAAAGGAAAAGGGAACAGAATAGGATGAGATGCTTAGATGGCATCACCAACTCAATGGACATAAATTTGAGAAAACTTCAGGAGATAATGGAGGAAAGAGGAGCGTAGCATGGGGTCGCAAATAGCTGGACACAACTTAGCAACTGAACAACAACAACAGTGAATTAATGGTTCTATTTTGGCTTATAGACACAAAAAAAGACATCTCTTTTGACTAACAGAAGACAGACAAACAGACACTACTGGTGTACACAATATCACATTTAAAATACTAGTCTTAGGATTTCCCTGATGGTCCAGTGGCTAAGATCTTGACCTCCCAAAGCATGGAATTAGGGTTCAATCCCTGGTCAGAGAATTAGGGATCTAGTATCCCATATGCCATGCACCTAAAAACTCATGCATGCCACAACTAAGACCTGGCACAGCCAAATAAGTATTTTAAAAAGACAATATACACATTTAAAAATTTTTTCTAATTAAAAAAAAAGTACTAGTCTTAACACAAAACTCCAACCTGAATCTGTTAAAGCCTCTAGATCAATCAGTAGATAAATGGAAATTTATTACATATTATCTTATATTTGAAATATTTGGAATTTTCCATAACAAGATTTTAAATGTTTAAAATATTTTTAAGAGAAAAGTAATAAAGAAAAATAAAATATTTCATAATAAATGAATGTGTTATTTCTTCCCTTTTAAATTTTTTGAAGTTCTTAAGAATACATTTTTTACCATATGAGAAAGGTTCCCATAAAATTTCTAAGATAAACATTAAGCACTGCTATACAGAATCAAAACAGAACACCATTACTATATAGAGATTTGGAGAAGGCTCCCTGTCTGCCAAAAAATCATAGGAGTTCAAAGCAAGACCTTTGTTTTCAGTAACCATTATGGTTCTCATACTATATCTATCTTTTAGGATCAGAAAAGAAAAATGTGTATTAAAGTAGGTAGACAATGAAGTGGAGCTGACTATAAAGAGGTGACAGAACAGACATGGAAGAATACTTAAAACTTTCTAGTTTCTAACCCTTTACTATAACTGACTAAAGTAACTGAGAACTAGGGTACCTAGCTCGTCTGATACAATGTCTGGACAGAAGTCGTCTTGCATCTTTAGGTTTCTGCAGTGCTTGCTTTAGTTTTATAGAAAGGGTAAGGTGGTATAACAGAAAAGGAATGAAATAATGATGAACTCTCTGGAGTTTCTTAAAAACATAAGAGGTAAGCAGCTAAAATGCAATGAAAGGCTATGAGTGGGAAGTTTGTGACCCATGAAGTTGATACTGCTGGAAGCCTGAATGAAAAGTTGAAAGGCTTTATGATTAGGCCAGACTAGATAGATAGTGAGGCAATTAGAATTATTCACTGCTGCCAAGGCATCAGGCCAACGTGAATTACAACCCAAACTGAATGAAGCAGAATAGAAAATAGAAAGCCTTTAATGAAAATGTTGGAGAACTCACAAGGGATGGGGAAAGTGCCAAATAACTGGAAGATGGCTAAGTAAACTAAAAGGTCTATTCTCCCATCAGTGCATAAGGGATTTACAAGTTTAACTCTCATTGCTGTTAATAGGAATTCTATGTGTGATCCAAGGGTGTACTCATGGAGAAAATGCATCTATTAGTGTCTCGATTGGCCTCTCTTGAGCCAACACTGGCAAACGCTCCAAATTGTGTGGTAGTTTGGTGACAGGGACTAACAGAGGTTAGAATGAAAACCACCAGCTTAGCTTCACCTTGTAATCCTCTGATAGTACAAGATCCCTTGTGAGCAAGGAGTAAAACATATTCTATGCAATCTTTCATAACGTTTCATTTGAAAACCTCTCAAAATTATCTTACAGCAAATTAAAGTAAAAGGAAAAAAGCAGAAATTCCTATTTAATTGAAAAGTCTGCCTCTGAAAAAGAAAAGCACATCTTTAGATTATTTTCTACCCGAAAAGAATCCTTTTGCTAGCTTATCAGTAACAGCAAATATAGCCCTGTCCAGACATTATATGAGATGCTTTACCAAGGATGCTACTTACTCATTACAAATAGTCTATGAAGTAAATAGTATTATCCTTGTTTCACAAATAAAGAAATTGAAACAGAAACATTAAGAAATTTCCCCAAGATCATCTATCTTGAAAGTGGCAGATTCAAATCCAGATCTGTCCACCTTCAAAACCCATGATCTTTCCTTGTTACTTCTCTCCACCTACTATCACACAGTAATGAGTGCTCTACTAGGTCACTCCGACTTAACTTAATTCACTTTCCAAACCAATGGGAATTTTCAAAAGTACTGAATTTTTCCTTACATGTGTATTTGCATAACTTCAGAGATAATAAAATTATGTTTTCTAATAGAATTCTCCCCCAAAATAAAGAAGTATAGATATAATGATTTTTAAAGTAATTAACATTTTTATTGTAGATATATAATACTCGTTGAGTGAACATTTATTGAACCTATTATGTGCCAAGGGCTATATTAGACTCAATACAAAGACAAATAGGAGAAATAGACATAAGCGACTCATTAAAATACGTCTTCAAAATTATGCAGAAAAGGTAATATAAAGTACTTTGGGGGCACAATACACCATTTGTGACTGCTGATTTGTTAATAATATTAACAATTTTTATTGCTTGAATTCACTACCTTTATTACCCATTTGATTAAAACATTTCAACAAAGACTTACTGAATTTTAATATATCTATAGCAAAATCTTCCTTCTCCAAATCCCTCTAAACTATGTACAGGACAATCATTATTATACCCAAACTACTGGTGGAGAAATAATGACTCAACAAAATTAAATGACTTACAGATCTCAGAAGTAATTCCCAATACCTTACTTCCCAACATATAATTAATTTTTCTACAAAAATCTTACTTAATCCAAAGTAATACAGACTTTAAAGATACCTCAAATGAGTTTAATTCCTCAAGAACCAGTCTGAAAGGGTTCCATCAGATAGTCTGAACAATCTTAGTTCAACCAAACAGCAAAACAATTTCCAAAACCATAGATAAGTGATGGATACTGCTTTCATTTCAGTTAATTAAAAATATTTGATCCACTATGGTGCATCTCAGTGTAAGATCTTTAAAAGACAAAAATTGATTAATCCATGCAAGTTTCAGACAACACCTAATCTAAATGCCAGAGCCTGAGCTCAGATTTAATCAAGCTCTGGATGTTATTTATTGATCTACCCAAAAAAGGTGTTTTTTTGTTTTCCCTCTACAAAGGTACTTGAGTAATGAGTAAGCTATCAAAACTAGCATTAATTCCTATTATATAATGCATTGATTTTTTGCAAACACTAGGTAGGAAGAGACTAAGTCAGAATAGTTTATGCTATTCAAATTGTCAAAGTAAGAGAATTAGTAACTCTTAGGAGAAGGTATAGATAAATTTTACTTCTTGTTTTCCTAACACCATCTTCTTGGGGATGATAAAGACAAATGAAGAAAATTCTACAGACACACACTTCTACTCAGCCTCTCCTCACTGGGTTACCAGGTATACCATGCTAAGCTTTATAGATAAGCTCATGAAACACTCCATGTAAATGTGAGTTTACGCGTACAGGAAAAGCACCCATGCCCAAAATATCTTCTTTTCACCCTGATTACTCCTGAAACAAATACTTCATCGTTTCATGTAATGGCTGATAACTGAGCAAAATAAATTTTATTTTTCAAAAAAGAATTAAGATTTTATTTCAGGTATATAATATTTATTATTTATTTCAAATGGAATAATAGGATAGCATATCATTTATGACTTTGCCTGGCTAATTATTAGAATTATCTGGGACGTTTCCTAAAAATGTCGATGCACTAGGCATCTGCTTTTTGCTTATCTGTTTGTAAAAATGACACAGATTCTTATTTTAGCCTGGGTATTTGATATTTTGGGGGAAGAGGTGCGGTGTGGGGAAAAATGGTAGAAAATGTTAGGTGATTCTAATGGGTAGCCATGATTGAGAACCACTGGGAGAGAATTTGAGCAAATTTGAATAGATACAGGAGAAAGCAAGAGCATATGAGGTAACTGAGGAAAGAGAAAAATAATATATAAAACAGAGACACAGTCTGGGTAGGGCAGTCCAAAATAAGGGTTACAATTTTGTCTTGCCCAACAAAGTAAACCTAGGACTTGTTCAGAAGGACAGTGTTGGGGTGGGAAGAGCGGGAGCAATGTGTCTGGGAAGAAAATGTATAACAATCTAGTTTCAGATCATTTATCACTGCAGACACAGAAATGAGTTTTGTAGAGTTTGTCTTCACAAACAGGGTCAATGAGTTTTTCCATAATAAGGTATGGATTAAATTATTGAAAATAATTTCTAATGCAGAAGTAGTCACTCCATTTTATAGCCTTATTTAAAAGTTTAGACCATAAAATAAAAGTACATTCATAAAAACACACATTTTTAAACTATGAGAGAAAAATTATTTCACAATTTGCGCATAGGTAACTGATACTCAAAATAAGCCACATAAGTAGAAAAGAAATACTTTCATTACTATTTTTTCTCTTTTACATGTCCTATCTCTTTCCCTTTTTTGTGAAAATTGCTCCTTTCTAAGACAAAAGATTTATATTTTGAAGTTAATAATAAAACAAAGCATGTAAAATAGCCTAAATGGGAGGGGAATTTAAGGAAGAATGGATACTTGTATATGTCTGGCTGAGTTTCTCTGCTATGCATCTGAAACTATCACAACATTTTTAACTACGAGGTTAATATACCTTAGAACAAATGTCATACTCCAATATAAAATAAAAAGTTCTTAAAAAATAAAATAGAAGATGTCCAACTTGTTACCAAAAAAACAAAAACAAACCCAAAAGTGTAAACACCCAATGATTAGATCTACCATGTACTCTACATAAGAATTTTAGTAAATCTTGCACTCTAAATAAACATCAGAAAAAGCTATTAAAAGTTTTCATTTTAGCAATCTCATTCAAAGGTTCTAACCATTATTACTAGCCAAATGAGAGATTAATTCTTTAGAAATTTAACAAGTTTCTAACTAATTCTACAAATACTGTCTTTCTTTTTCAATGTACATTTTATTGGTGAAAATGCTTTTTTTCTAATTCAAGATAATTTTACTTTACCAGATATATTGCATTTCTGTTGTCTGAAGAAGCCATATAACAAGAATATAATTGAAACATTGATAATTTTGAACAAAAGCTGAAATCCTTTCAGTTCATGATATATAAAACAAGGTTACATAGCTAAAACTGTTTATAATTCTACTTATTAGAAATTGGTCTACTTATTAGAAACTATAAAGAATCATGAGAGACCAACAAAGAGGAAAATCTTAGCCAATTCACAAACATACTATCTTATTATTCCATTTGGAATAAATAATGAATATTGTATTCCTGAAATAAAATATTATTTCTTGAAAAATGAAAATTATTTTGCTCATATTTATATCCTTAAATTAACTAAAGTTCTAAAGGACCTGTTGGAAGATTTACTTTCCTTCTTGAGTTCTTAACTTTTATTTGATATAATTTTTTTCTTCATACTAGTTTTGTAGTAGTTGAAAAAGAGATCAGTTACCATATCATTTATTTTAATAACATTGCTAATAACAGTCATTATTCTGAAACCAGATTACCTGAGTTCAAATCCTAACTCAGCTACTGTTTATAATGTCTTTAGGCAAATGACTCTATTTTTCATCTGAAAAAAGAGGAAAAGTATCTCACTGGATTGTTATGAGAATTGAATTAGTTAATATACATTATAAATAGTTAATATACCTTAGAACAAATGTCATAAAGTAAGCATTCAGTAAGTATTTATTATTATCACTATAATATTTTCAGTATTTTTAAAAATCATCTTTCTTCCAGAGTTGCCTTGGTGTCCAAAATACTAGTTTTGCTTGTTTTTTAAAGATCTGAATATTAGTTGATTCTTAAATACTTGACTTGAGTTTCTAACCCATATAATAATAAACTGCATCCAAGGGTATTTATTTGAGGTAAGAGCTAGAGGCATGATAATAATAATTTGTACAGAGGCAGATTTTAGAAATATAAAATCAACGCTGGAGAGGATGTGGAGAAAAGGGAACCCTCTAACACTGTTGGTGGGAACGCAAACTAGTACAGCCACTGTGGAAAACAGTGTGGAGATTCCCACTGCTGGGCATACACACCGAGGAAATCAGAATTGAAAGAGACACATGTATCCCAATGTTCATTGCAGCACTGTTTATAATAGCCAGGACATGGAAGCAACCTAGATGTCCATCAGCAGATGAATGGATAAGAAAGCTGGGGTACATATACACAATGGAGTATTACTCAGCCATTCAAAAGAATACATTTGAATCAGTTCTAATGAGATGGATGAAACTGGAGCCTATTATACAGAGTGAAGTAAGCCAGAAAGGAAAACACCAATACAGTATACTGACACATATATATGGAATTTAGAAAGATAGTAATGATGACCCTGTATGTGACACAACAAAAGAGACACAGACATATAGGACGGACTTTTGGCCTCTGAGGGAGAGGGAGAGGGTGGGATGATTTGGGAGAATGGCATTGAAGCATGTATACTATCATGTAAGAAACGAGGCGCCGGTCTATGTTCGATGCAGGATGCAGGATGCTTGGGGCTGGTGCACGGGGATGATCCAGAGAGACGTTGTGGGGTGGGAGGGGGATTCAGGATTGGGAGCTCGTGTACACCTGTGGTGGATTCATGTCGATGTATGGCAAAGCCAATAGAGTATTGTAGAGTAAAATAAAGTAAAAAAAAAAAAAAAAATTTTTTTAAAAATCAAAGCACTGAAAAGATTCTAAAGGGTTTTCTGCATTTCTTCCCTCTCTTCCCAGTCTCCACCCCTACCATCTCACACCTATACCAGGCAGCTCCTTCTTCCAAGACCAAATGACTCCATACTGAACTTTTAAATACTTCAATAAACCTGGAGGAGGAAATGCAACCCATCAACCCAACCCAGTATTCTTGCCTGGAGAATTCCATGGACAGAGGACCCTGGTGGGCTACAGTCCACAGGGTCGCAAAGAGTCAGACACGACTGAAGCGACTTAGTGTGCATGCACATGTCCTCCTGATTAAAAATGTGAGGCATCCAATAATGTGTTGAAGAATACATGGTTTCAGGCAAGGCAAATTTGAGGTTAAATTCTCGCTCCAATATTTACCAGTCATATACCCATGGGAAAGATAACAAACTTGTGCTTCAATCTATCTATAAGATGAAGCCAATCCTCATCTTGCAGGATTGTTGTAGAGAGTAGTTTATAAGCTTTATAAATTATTAGAATAATATAGCTTAACATCATAGCTGTAAATAAAGATGTACACAGATGACAATATTTTTCAGAAATGTTATATAATCATAACAGTGAAATATGTATTTTTTGAGAAAACACATGACAAAAAAACTAATTTGAGGAGTTTAGAATGCTATAGATTTAGAATTAAAAAGAAATTGGTGATATGATTTACAAAAATATTTTTAGATACATCTATATATTGATTTCTAAATGTAATAGACAAAAATGTGATTTTGAGTTTTATTTTCATTTCAAATTAAATATTTTGTGATAAGCATATTTATTAAAGCCAATATTTGCAATTTGCTTATCAGACATCTTCATTATAGATAGGCAGATGGTAATTAGTATATAGAGGTAGTCCATGAAATTTTACAAAGGTTTTTAGATTATTACCAGCTAAGAAAGAGTGTATTAAAACAAAAGTAAATAGGGAATTATCTACTTGCTTATTTTAAGTCCCTGAGATTTATTCCAGTGAGACCAATAAATAGGATAAAATAAAAAAGGCAGAAGGCCAAAGTGTCATAAATGCTGTTAAAGTATTCGATAAAAACTATCCACTGGAGGTTCACTGCAGCACATTGGAAAAAATGGTCTTCCCATATTTAGACACAAGTGATAGCAAGCCAAACACTCTGAGAAAGATGTGATACTGTTATATAACAACACACAGAATCATATTTAATTTATTATTGCTACCTATGTGGCCTACAGTGTAAGATATGATGTATATGATATAATGTTTGGAAGCTGCTCTGATTATTCTACCCTAATTAGCAGGATGTCTGGTAAAAGTCAGCAAACAACATAATCCCTCGGTTTGGTACTAAATACTGTCTTAAACCTCCATAATATTTTTAAAACAAACAAACTAGAACATGAATTTTTTTTTCCTAGACTCATCCTTTTCAAAAATCTCTAAGATCCTTCCAGTCAATACATAAGATAGGTCACATACTGTCAAGATAAGTTATTAAAGTGAATATGAAACGTGCTTCTCAAAATATCGTGTACACATTTACCAGAAGGTAAAATAAACATGTAAACTGTTATCAAGAATACAGTAAGTTTGTAGTAAAATCTTATGCAATATAGGAATGGTGTAAAAATTATCACATATTGTATTACTTGTTCACTTAATAGTTTATTAGCATTTCATAAATATTTTCTTTAAGAAAAATGTAATTTAAATAGTCAAAGGATTCATATAATGCTAATCAGAACTGAAAATGCTATGAACCTGATTAGAAAATGCAGTATAGTCAACTTTCTCTAACTCATTCATTAGTCAAAGGTAAAAAGATCATTTTTAAAAATTTTAACTAAATCCAAAAGGTAACACAGTTAACTTAATACCTTTGTAAACCATGGCATTAAGTAAGAAAGCTGGCTTGATGGCCATGTACACTGTTTATACTGAGAGTTATCTAGAATATTTCAGGCTATAGAGTCCTCTGCTCACTAACTACCATAATAATTTAAAGTATTTATCAAAGAATGCTGACAAAAAAGAAAACTCTCTGTATAGTGTCTGTCTTTTCAGTTCAATCTGGGTTCATATTTCACGGACAAAGTTTTTGAATGTCAATAGGAATACTTTGGAGAAGGCAATGGCGCCCCACTCCAGTACTCTTGCCTGGCAAATCCCATGGACGGAAAAGCCTGGTGGGCTGCAGCCCAGGGGGTCGCGAAGAGTCAGACACGACTGAGCGACTTCACTTTCACTTTTCACTTTCATGCATTGGAGAAGGAAATGCAACCCACTCCATTGGAGAATCCCAGGATGGGAGCCTGGTGGGATGCTGTCTATGGGGTCGCACAAAGTCAGACAGGATTGAAGCGACTTAGCAGCAGCAGCAGCAGGAACACTCTTTGACACTTCCAATCTCCTTTGGGGTTTAATAAGTTTTAATGCACAGCGCTGGCATTAGTGAGTTTAATTATCTGCCACATGTCATAGATCTCCTGCTATGTTGACAGATGTCATATATCTGCAGCATGTTGATTGATAAAGAAGGAGTTTAAGGCAGAATTTTTGGAATAAATCTACCTTTAAAATGAATCAATAAGTTAACCATCAAAGCTTACTTAACATATCTCAGAAATACATGATTATTTAAAGGAGACTGCTATAAAATTTAAGGAGTTTTTTTTTTTTTTTTTAACTTTTCCACCAAAATAACTATTTTGATTTAGGAGAGCCCAGAAGTCAGGATAAGAGCCCAAAGCATCCAGCCCAATTATAAAATTTCCTTGAAGATTCATGTTCTAAAAGAAATCCATAGAGAAAGGTCAATGAATCATAACAGGGAAGTTCTTTGAGGGTCGCAAAGGTAGCTTGCTTTATTAACAATGGTTACCTAGCTCATGCAAACAATATAATAAGATGAAATTCAAAGACCTGTCTTGCTTCAGCCAAGAAAGATGGAACCTAAAACCTGGGGCCTTTAGAGTTTCATATGGTAAATTTAGAACTTATTTGCAGTACAGAATAATCCACTGAGTAATCTGTTGGCTTTCACCTAGTGGCTCCTAAAAAGAGCACCAAAATTGCCTAGGAGAGTATTGTTCCTGCACTATGTTGGAGATAACTGCAGGAGTCCCTGGAGGAACTAAGGAAGAGAGGCCTGGCGACCAGAAATCTATGGACCTCACCTTGCTCCAGCAGAACACTGCCACTTTTATACTTTATATTCTGCACTTTGAAAAGGAATGTGCTGCTAAAGAATTTTGAAGTCCTCCTAGAGAAACTCAGTGACTGAAAAGTCCCTATCTTTTCTTAGCTTCTTTCTATTGAATGTGTTATTTTAAATATGACTTAGCCTCTATCCCCTTCAATTCATCTACCAGTCATGCATGGGAGTAGTGTAGATTATGTGGTAGCAATAAGAAAATCATTTGATATCTGCAAGTTTAGAGTGACTTTTTTATTAAAAGAAAAATGTGTAAGAAATAAGTAAAATTAGTTAAGGTAATGTAATAGTTTGCCTACAAACTGAAAAACAAAGAGAGAAGCAGGTGTTTATAACTAAATTCTACTCTATGACACTTTTGATTTGTGTATGAAACTATTCTACTAGAACATTTGAAGAAATGAACAATTTGCCATCCTTTTTTCTTATATACTGATGGTTTGACTGAGCAATGAAAGGAGAGTTTTATGTCCTGTATTAGGTTGTTGACTAACTAATAAAGTTTGTATAGCACTCCAATATGAAAAAGATGCTATCATAAACATTAATATGAAACATTATAAATATTAATTTTATTAATTAAAAAATCATATAAATACCAAATTCTACCTTTAAAATATTCAGCTTATTTTAAAATGAAAATAATATCTTTTCCTCCCAAAACTTAAACTAACAACCTAGAAAGGCACATATTATTCCTATAAATTTTCTCTTAAACTGTCATGGCATCCCTTATCCCAGGATTACACTCCTCCAAAATTACATTTTCTGTAGCTAGTGGATACCTCTCTATTTTAGATGTCAATTTTTAATTCCATTAATACAGTCAAATTTTTAATTACATCAACTGACACAGCTGGAATTAGTAAGTGGGTGAGGAAACAAAATCTCATATATCCATGGAGTAACTGTAAATTGAAACAGCCTTTAGCCCAGAAATTCCACTTTTAGAAACTTACCAAATAGACATCTAACACAAGTTCACAGAGATAAATGTATAACGTAGCACTTTTTACAATAAAAAAAAAAAACAGTAACAACTACATGCATATCAGTAAGTACTAGTTAAGCCAGATATAATTTACCTATATAATATTAATAGTAAAGATGTTAGGAGAATGCAATCATGTGCTGATTTAGAAATATAGCCTTAAAATATTAAATGAACAATTTAAGTTGTGCAACAGCACAACATGGTTTCTTTTAATGGAATTTATAGTAAAAAGTCAGTTAAATTTAATAAAATTGAGTTATTTTAATTTAATCAGAAGCCCTGTTTATCTTAACCTAAGACTCAAGGTGTTGCATCAAGATGATCCATTTTATGGCATTGGGTCTTTCCAAACTTACCATTCTATTACCTTCTCTATACTTATGTCCTAAGCATCAAATCTATCACCTATTTCCCAAAGAGGCTTCTGCTTCTCTACCTCCTACACTTGGCCTAAGACTCTTTTTTTTTTTCTTTCCAGAATGTTTTTCCAGCTCCTGACTTCTGCAAATCCAAGCTCAACAAGTAACACACCCAAAAAGCCTTTCATGACTCCCTCACTCCCAGCTTGATGTGTAATCACATTTGCTCCTATGGTCCCAAAGGATTCTACCTGTGCTTCCCTTCTGGAATTCATCACTCACCACTTTTTATCATGCAATATAGTATTTCATAAGTCACAGATAATCCATGTTTGATTCATCCTACATTTTCCATGGTGCCTATATCTAAGCCTCTATCATAAGAAGCAATCAACAGGGGTTGCTATGTTAAAATACTCACATCAACATAAAAAGTTCTTACTGTATCAGTTTTACCTTAACTGAAGGGCCCCCAGTCTTCCTGTGGAGAGGAGCTACTTATCATTTCTCAAAGTTGTGAACACAAAAGGGTGGCAGAAGAGAAAGAAACTTTATCTAAACTCTAGTGACCGTATACAGAGACATGGGGGTGTACCACTGTTCATAACTCATAACAGAAATGAGGGTGTACCATTGTCCACTATAATTCATCTTTCAACTGGCAATCCATAGAGAAAAAAGAGGAGTATTCAGACAGCTGGTCTGGAGATCTATCAGGGAGGCTTTTGAAATAATGGTAGAGAAATACTGAGCTTTGGTTCAGGCATTCATGTTAAAGAGCTCACAACTCTTGAAGTACATATTCACTAGGGTTTTTATGAAATGAACTATTACAATGTTGCTTTCAGTCTGCAATAAAAATAAAATAAAACCTTTAATTGTAGTTTAAGACTGCAAAAAGAGCAAGAATAAATCAAATCCATTAGTCTGAAGATTTCATCTTAGAAATATTTGTATCCTCCTTCTTGCCAAATTGCATTCACTGATAAACAGATTTCATTTTTTACCATAAACTTCCCTTTTTTGTTATCGAGTAAAAATAAGGAGTAAAAGTAATCAAAAGACTGGCAGATGGAAGCAAGTGAGAAGCAGTGTACACAGATAATTCAGAAATAGGAAATGTCTGAATTTTTAAAAATTGACTATATATAATTTCTAGAAAGTATGCCAATTAAACAAAAGAAATATATTTATACAAATAAAACCTTCAGATCTCAAAAAATTCTAACACAATTTCACCTCACTCTCTTAAAAAGCTCAATACAGTCTGATAAGGATAATAAAATCTAGCTTCAAAAAATATATAAAATTCAAAACAAGGAGTAAACTAAAAACTGTGCATTTGTTCTCTATTCCCTTTACCATTTTTCAATCTGGAAACACTTCTAAATTTAGGAGTGAGCTATAATAAGGCATGGTCAGATGACTGCCTAGTTCTTGAACATTAATAAATACTTAATTCTAGCACAGATGAAATATTGCATTTGGAGAGGTGGGTAGTAGGCAGTGTAAAAAAATAAGTAGAATCAATAACTTTAACTTTCCTCATTGTTGTGGTTCTCTTTTATTTTTTAAATTCCAGAACCTGCAGATTTCTAAAGACTAAACAAATTGCATTGTTTGTATATAAAAAAAAAACTATATAATTTTTAAGTTTTTCCTAAACTTTAAGTTTAGGAAACCCAAAATATATTTAATCAAGCTTTTTCCTTTTAACCTTCTGAGTTTAAACTATTTTTAGTCCTAGAGCTGATGAATTTATATATCCTAAATTACATTTCTCAGCAAATGAACAGACTTCATTTCATCTTATCCGCTAGTTATAATGTTCCAATATATAAATATTATGTAAACCCAAACAGGTCAATTCAAATTTACTATTCCTTAAGACAATAACAGAAAATAATAACCTTCCATACTTTCGTGGATTCTGAATCTGAATGAAACAAAAATACAAAATTTAGGTGATATTTCTATAGCAATATACAGAATACAACTTCTCAAATATGTAAATTAACTTATGACTCAGTTTGCTGGGTGATGTTCTCATCATGACTCAAATGGATGCAACCACTTAAAAATGAATGACTTGGGAGGTTGCCATGAACTATGAAGCTATCTGAGTAAGCTGCTTGTATCTGGCCTATATTAAGGGTAAGAAATTTTTCCATCTAGTACATTTTGGAGGTAATCCCTCTGTAACTGAATAGAAATATGATAAATGGCTGGCATGGCTATACTGAATTCCTCCCCTCGAATCCTGCATTTGTTCCATGGATTAGAACTATTCTAGATACTGTGGCATTTATTCTTTTGAGAATGACATCAGATGTCAAACATGCAGTACTTCTAGACAACCTTCCAATTTCAGTATATCTGGAGAAAAGCTACCTTATGGATGTCTGTAGAGGTTCCAGAGACAGCACTGATCAGCACGCTTTAATCATGATAAGCTGGGGGGGAAGTACAAATGCTGTTTCTACTCAGAAATTGAGAAGACCTTATTCTCCAGGTTGCTCTTCTCTTACAGTCAAGGTGAAAAACTGCCTGTTCTAAAACATGACCATACGGTCAGTGTTTTATAAAAAAAAGAAAGCTATTTGAAAATTGTTATTTTTAGATCTTATGAACTTATTTCTATTTTTAGGAAAGTTGCCATCACCAGAGTCCCTAGGCATGAAATTACAATGGACAGATAGTTTGCCACTGTGGTTAATAGCTGTTAAATTTAAAAAAGAAAAATGCTCTACCTTTTCTTTCATTTTAATAAAAACAGACAAACAAAAAATCCTACAGGAGTGGTTCCAGATTTTGCTGCATATTGGAATCACCAAGCAACCTTTCAAAAACACTGCTGCCTAGCTCTGACCACCAAACGCTCATACTCTGATGTATTTGGGATGGAGTGCAAACCTAGAAAACAGAATTTCTAAAAGTTCCCTTGATGATTCAAATGTGAAAACACTGATGTAAAGGTATGAGATGCTGATAGCCTCTTCCTCCATTCACGTCAAAAAAAGGCAAGAGGTAGTCCCTACAAAGAACCACACCAGTAGATGTGGGCCTGTTTATTTCAAAGACTAGAAGTGACTTTGATTTCAATAAATCAACATGCTTACAGTAAGTATGTTTGTGTATTGGCTTGCTTGTGAAGTTGTTCAGTCGTGTCTAACTCTCTGCAACCTAACAGACTATAGACTGCCAGGCTCCTCCATCCATGGGATTTTCCAGGCAAGAATACTGGAATGGGTTGCCATTTCCTTCTCCATAGTGTATTGGAGAGAGAGAGAATTGTTAAATGCCAAAAAATTTAAAAAGTTAAGATTTAAATAAAAGTTTAGCAATCTCAAAGAGGAAGAACTTAATTTTTTTAATTGCAGATCATAATGGAAAGAATATTGTAAATGACACGTCTCTTGATTTTTATATCAAAACTTTATAACATATATTCAAGTAGGTTATTAAACAAAAAGTGATTCTATTTTGCTAATATATATAATCTGCCATTCTAGAAA
The DNA here is from genome assembly GCA_006410875.1 of Neotragus pygmaeus. NCBI lineage: Eukaryota > Metazoa > Chordata > Mammalia > Artiodactyla > Bovidae > Neotragus > Neotragus pygmaeus. The sequence goes on along the minus strand of SJYV01013150.1, from coordinate 343,988 downwards.
TGAAATATTAAAATAGATATAAGAGGAAATGGGACATTACACGCTAGTAAAGTTAACACTATCACTAAGGCAATGTTTCTCAAACCTCAAGCCACTGTTAAATTTACTAGGTCATAACCAAAGTTTCTCTTCAATGAAGTTGAACATAAAAGAAAAAATATCGGAGTGTTGAATGTGGAAAAGGAAAATGTTTTGTAAAACTTGTGTGAGTCTTTATTTATTACTGTTTAGTCGCCAAGTCACGTTGACTCTAGCAACTCCATGGACTATGGCCCTCCAGGCTTCTCTGTCCATGGAATTTTCCAGGCAAGAATATCCGAGTGAGTTGCCATTTCCTACTGCAGGATATCTTCCCAACCCAGGGATGAAACTGGGGTCTCCTGAGTTGCAGGCAGATTCTTTACCTACTGAGCCACCAGGGAAGACCCATGTATTACTGTGACTCACAGTTTAAAAACTTTAAAAGCCACTGCTCTAGAGATTGTTATACTGTAGCTTAGAACATGTGAACTCAAACTGCATAGGAAATCAGAGGTCCACGAAAAAGCTAAGTTTTTTAGTTTTTTATATAACTGGAAGATACTTACAGATTTGCTTTTCACTTCATTTTACAAATGAGGATACTGAAAATCATAAAATAAAATGTCTTGTGTCCAGTGTTTTCTACTGTACCTTAAGAGTCAGGTTCCTCTGAAACCTATATTTACAAAACAAATTTAAAGCAGGTATTTCACATACTAAATTGCCTTGGCAACAACTACAGATTTTCAATCATATTATGTGAACATTCCATTGATATGGTGATATTCACACAAACTTTGAACACAAATGCAAAGTATATGTGTGCAAATTAAGTAATAAATTTAAAGGCTCTTGACTCTAGTGCTCGGTTATAAAATTATTTTCATGGATAGGAGATTATTAAGTATTCAGTTTCCAATAAGAGAGCCTCAAAAAAGCACACAATTATGACAGTATCTAGGACTGCAGGATGAAAGGACTGTCAGAAATTCCCACTCACTATTCTCAATTTTACGTTCTTGTTCTCTAGTTTCATTATAGTGTCATACACAGACACACAGAGACTAACACATTTATATTTTTAAAGATTACTGTAAAGAATCTGTAAAAAGAATTGAAAATGAAATTTAAAATCAATGTAACTTTAAACTCTGGAGCGAAGAGTTTCCTAAAAAGTGGTTATGCAAGTAGAACTGTTTCTCATGATCTATAAAGCCTGAACCTCTTTGGTTTGGTACTTTATTTCTTCTAACTATGCAGAGAAAGGGCTGATAGTGATGTTATTAATAAGATATAGTACACATAGTTGTATAGTCATTTTTTTAAAAAAGCCTTCCTCCTTAATGGTTCTGGCACATACACTTCACGTTCCCATCTCCTTAATGGGCTATGTTAATATCAACTAAGAAAAGTTAAATCTTTTAAATACATTTTAATCTTCATATCGTTCAACTTAAGGGCAAAAGAACATGAGTCTTTATCAGATGGTTCAGGAAAGAACAAATAGAAAGATTTAGAATCTCCAATTAAAATGTATCAGGCGACATGAAATAAGAAACCATGAAGTAGGTGAAGGTTGTTGGGCAATGGGTGGAAGGTATATATTAGAAAACTAGTACTAGATCTTTTTCCCCACCTCATTCTGCCATAACACATGTCCAGCAAGTTTCCTTAGAAGAGGTATTTGAAGGCACATTCTGTGAAGAGCAAAGCTATAGAAACCTAGGAACTGCATAAATAAACAAGCAAGCATAGAGACCCATGAAAAAAAAGCTGGAGGAAGGAAAGGAAAGTGAAGGAGTGGCAGAATGTGTGGTTCTTAATCACCCAAAGGGCTAATGATGATTTTTAAACAGCTAAGACAATAAAGAGCAGTCTGTAACAAGGTCATTACATTTGGTTAAGGGCACACTGGTAAATGTAGTAAGAAAGATTTTAATGTCTGTGCAAATGAGGAAGCTGAATTGAAAAGGATCAAAGAAAGCATTGAAAGATGGGTCCGAAGTACAAAAAAAAGCAGAGGAAAATGGAGTGCCTCACATAGCTAAGAATGTCAAGACAAAGAACACAGAAATACCAATAAAAGAAAAATATTGTCCTTTCACCAAAAAAGGCCAGATAATAAAGTGGATATTGAGAGAAGTGATTAGAAATAAATAGACAAAGATGCACAAAATTAAAAAACAAAAAACCCCAATGGGGGAGAAGTTAAATAAAAAGACAAATTGTATCTGATATTTGTCCTGAAAACCTCACAACTGCTTTTGGGGAAAGCATAAAAATTCTGATCTGAAATAAACTCTGATGAATCAGGCATAGATTTTATCAAGATTCAGGTTTAGGGTGGTAGCGTGAGAAGGAAGAGTAAGTTTTTTTTTTTAAGTTATTGGCAAGAGAGTCAACAAGGGCAAAATGAGTGTCAGAAAGACAGAAGAGTTGGAGGAGGAAAGAACAAATTTGTTGAGGAGGAAGTCAGTATGTTTCTTTGACTTTCTTCACAGAAACAAAGCAGAATATGAGTATAAATTAAGAATCAATCCCAAAGGTGAGTGAGCTCTATAAATTATTTAGAATGCAGTCATTAATGTATATACATATACACATACATATATATTAAACACATATATACATAGCAAATCAAGGCAGAGGTAGGAAAAAGTTTCATTTGAACAAAATATATAGCATTCTGTGGCAGGTAAATAAACTGTGAAAGGAAAGGGTGAGTCCTAATTACAGCTTCTATTTTCTCAGGATGGTGCTGAGTAGTAAACATTGCTATTATCTGACAAAATTACATCCCAAATCATAAAATTTTAAGTAAATAAACAAATCAGGCTATAAAAGTACTAACCACCTTTGAAACATTTTTTATTTGAAATAACAGTTTCACGTTTTGGAAATTCCTAAGTGAACTATTCACAATAATAGAAATCTATATAATAACTGAGAAGCTCTCATAAAATATCACCGATGATTGTAGATGGCCTAAACTGAATCTATATAACACATATTTCATCCATTGAAGTTCAAGGATGTTAATATATATATGTGATAGCCTAATATTGTAAACAGAAAGATTAAACTATTAAGAAGTTATAATTACACAGAATAGTCTATAACTTGACTATATTACAAAGTGGGAAAGATGATCTTGCTAATTCATTTTAGATACAAAGAAAAGAGCTCCCAATGCAGTGAGAAAAACATCCTGGAGCCTATAAAGAATAACCTTTTGTTGATAGAAGATGGCAAATGTTTGAATGCTCTCAAGTGTGCATATCACTATTCAAAAAGGATATTTAAAACACACAAACACAGTTCAGACACACATATCTGAAACATGAGCTCCTTCTATCAACTTTCAAAGGCTGCCTTACTTGTACCCACAAATGGCAGCCCAATAGGCAGTGACATCAAACCTGGAAATGATGTGGCCTGTACAGAATGCAGTGAAGTGCAGTGCTCTACTTGTTTGCAATAGTTTTATTTTTCGACTAGTTTTTATCACACTTGGCATGAACAAGGGAACATGTGCTTTGCTAAATTTGAACTTTTAAGATGAGACTGAATTAACCGAGAACCAAAAAATTGCTTCTGAATTATCCTAAGATTGAAAAATGCCTTCCCCTTCATACTAGGAATGACAAAATAAAAGACAAATACATCTTAAAAGTTGAAATGTGAGCTAGGATGATCCTTTCAATCAGAAAGTTCCATTAATCTACCATTTCTTGAAACTTAAGTGTGTATCTGAATACATACATAACACACATATATAAGACATGTTTTTGTTGTTATTCAGTCACTAAGTCATGTGCAACTCTTTTGCAACCCCATGGACTGTAGCCCACTAATCTCCTCTGTCCATGAGATTTCCCAGGCAAGACATATATATATACTAAATAAGTATAACTCTTGCCCCAAACCTTAATCTTATATTTCTTACCACTATAGTTGAACAAAATAACTATATTAGTTAAAATAACCAGAGATATAGCCCTAGAGATGCTCTCCCTTCATAAATTCCCTCTTCTTCCTCAAAAGGTTTGCCAAGATATACAAGTATAAATGATTTATATATATATAATGAGTACCTTGTCATATAGGTATTTTGAGTTAAAATCCAAAATAATTTTAATAAAACTACCAGTTATAAATCACAGCATATGTTTATAAGGAATCTAGTGATAAATAATACGTCAAACAACCTGAAAGAATCAGCTTGTGGTACAAGCTTCATCGCATTAATAATGTCACAGTTTGTATGTTTATTAAATTAAATATTACCAGCAAGGGTCTTATAAATGCTATGTTCCTAATAATAGATCACATATTTATTTCAGAGTTAGCATAGTAAGAGGGGTAGCTATCACTAGAAGGTCTATTAAGCCATGGGTTTTTTTTTTTTTTTTCATTTCTTTAATGGAACTATTCAAATCAAATTTTTCACGCTATGCCTTGAACACTGCTGCAAACCATACTGTGGGTGTAAAATACATGCAAGGCAGATATAATCATCTCAGATGAGACCAGTGACTTGTACACCATCAAGTTTACTTTATTGTGAAAGCAGTGGGATTTTTTTTCAAGTGAATATATTTTTAAATATGCTGCAACCTAATTTACAAGCTGAAGACCAGAACCAGGAAGACACAAATCTCAAAGCAACAGCATTAAATCAAGTATAATGCAATATCTAAAATCCTGCCTACTTTGTCTGTCTTCCTTGAGAAACGTATCTTGTTCTGGCAAAAGAAAATCTAACTGCCCAAAAGTAAATCTTGCACTCAGATTGTAAATTCAACAAATCATACAGATTCAACTTGCTTAAAAATTCTCAGCCACCTTTTAAAATACTGATTCTACTGATATTAAGAAGAACATTTACTCTTTAAAATATTAAAATCAACCAAGCAATTACCCACACACCAGAGTAAATTAAATATCTTAAAAATTGAATTATCATTGGTCTTTAAAGCTGCTGACTTCCTCAAAGTAAGTTTTTTTGTTTTGTTTTAATTCTAAAAATAAAAATAGTTGTTACTGTTTCCTTTGGGGGACCTAGACTGGTCTGTTTTCACACAAGATCATAAGCTCTGTGATTTTTCCTATCTCCATGCCTAAAACATATACAAGATAAAAGAACTCATACACAGACTTAGAAAAGGTGTGCATCAGAGGACAAGCAGAGTATTTTATAAAATCACTATGCACACAAGTACTTGCCCAAATATTGCTACATTTTACATTCTCCAGGAATGTAAAGACGTCTATTTAACAAGGCTTTTTTTCCAACCCTGCACCCTAAACAGAAAGTACAACATCCCTGAAGGCTTCAGTACTGAAAGAATAGATATTTAACATAACCTCCCCCCCCAAAAAAAAAAAACTGGGTCCCAGGTAAACCAGTTTAACAGCAGGATTTATAAGAAAATATAAGTGCAGGAGGGAAGATGGTTGATAAAGTTGTCTGTAGATCCTAAATTACAACCTTTTAATAGCTCGGGGGGTGTAAGTCAGTCTTAAAGAGTCAGAAACGACCTGATTTTTTCGAAACAAACCCAGTAAATTTCCCCTAGGCCTAAAAAGGCTTCCATGTCCTAAATCCTAGTAGGTTGCCTGGCCTGGTTCTGGCGGAGCCACATGCTCAGGAGGGCCGCACCCAAGGCTAGAGGCGAGGCCGGGAGCCACGCTGGACCAGGCTCTTGAAGGAACGGGAGAACCGCCTGGACTCCAGGTCTGGACCTTCGCTGGGCCCCCTGTCTAGACCCGCGGCCTGGATCCCTGTCTGGACTCGCGGCCGGAACAGCCAGAAGAGAGCAGCGCGCCCACCCAACGGCGAAGCCGGAGAGCCTGGGCCCAGGCTCAGCGGCGGGACCAGGCCTTCGCAGCCGCCGCACGGCCGGCCGAGCTCGTGCGGACGTCCGTCCCCGCCGGCCCGGGCTCCCGAATGCCCTCGACCACAGCGCGCTCAGTGCCCGCCCGTCGGCTGCCCTGGCCCCGCGGCTTCGACGCCAAGGGGAGGCACCTAGGGCGCAGCATCCCTGGCCTCCGGCGGCGCCGGCCCGCGCGCTCGGCCCCAAGCTGCTGGTGGGCAAGGAGTTAAGATGGCGCGCGACGCGAGTGGCGGGAAGGCTTGGGCCAGAATACAAAGCCGCACGCTCGTCTTTTTTTCTTCCTTTCTCTTTTTGAAAAGCCACTTTTGAAAACAGAAAATCTACAGTTTACGGGGAGAATTCGTCATCCTTCTCCGTCCCTACCCTGACTCCTACCCTCAGGGAGATAAAAAGGCAACTCGAAATCTAACCCGGGACGCGAACTCTGGTTCCCGCAGGCCCTCTCCCCAAACACTCTGATTTCCTTGAAACAGCAGCAGCTTCTCAGAAACACTGACAGTGTCACTTCACGAGACACCCAAGACTCCTTGGAAGCCAGGAGAAACGATCATGCTTCAAAGGGACAGGAAAGCACACTGCCTCCGAGAGGAGCGCGGAGCTGCAAATTTACCTCACGCTGACTCAGTCCACACAGCAGATGGTGCAGAGCTGCAAGGGAAACGACCTCCCCAATTTTTTTAAGTACTTCCTAATAGCAGCTAAGTGCGTCTTTCAGTACAAGGCACTACGTTCCTGTGAAATCTATCCTCGGCTTCTAAGAGCTTCGTTTCCGCACACGACACCGACTCCTTTGCTCGCGGTGACTCTGGCCCGAGGGTGGCGGGCCTGGCCCGGCGCCGCACTCCGACCTCCAGGCTCACTCCCCGGAACCCTTGGCGGCCCCGCAGCCCCTCGCCCTCGGCCTGGGCGCCTCCGGGCCTCCCGACTGCACGTGCGCCTCCTGCTCGCTGGCACCGAGGTCGCAGGAGCGCCAGGCCATGGGTTGATTACAAGAATACACGGCTCCACTTCACTCGCCATGCAGGCCCCCTGTTCTGTACTTTTTGTCCTCTTGTTTAGTTCTTAGGTGTGATGGGGAGAAACAAACACAAAGGAAAATCAGTCATAGCTTTTCTATGTGGCAGACAAAACTCGGCGGAACGCCGTCTAGTGGCCAGATTACCCAAGGAAGGCAAATCGGTTTTGTTCCCCACAATGTTCATTTTAATTGGTACTTTGAAGCCTCTTTGCATCTGTCGAATTGCAAAGGGGATAATCTCTGGGTGGTGGTAAATTTCGCCCCATAACCTGAGACTGGCCTAAACCAAACAAGAATGCTGGACCATTTTCCACCTTTCTTGGATCTCCTTCTTTGGAGACAAGAGGAAAAGAGAGCTCAATGGACCCCTTGATTGAGACGCAACTAGCCTCCTCCCAGCTGGAATATCCACATTTCTGCATTTTTTCTCAAGGGATGGGGACCTGGCTTGGGCAGGATGGGCGCTGGAAGTCCACTGTAGAAGAGATGGATTGGTGCCCCACAGATACCTCCTAAAGCAAGTTTTAAGCTCACTGGTGAAATATCGACCTTTCATGAGTTTGCTCTATGAGCACTTTCCCCCACTCCAACCCCTCCCTATCCCCCCAGAACAATCCACTCAAGAAATGTAGGCCATTCTGTGTTTTCATTTACGGATTCACCACTCAACTCCAAGGCCTTGTATTTAAAGACCAGAATTTTCAACATCTGACTAAAGCTGCGGTCAATAGCCTATTTTGACAAGCATTTAAATTACACTCTTCTCTTGCCCAAAGCCCCCCTCTTAACTTTGTGAAATTTCAAGAAATACTTAATTTCTTATTAAAGACCCTCCATTTCCTGCTCATGTTATTTCCTACTTACAGATATAAGAAAGCGTGTACATTTTCCTGAAGAAAAAAAAAAAGTGTAACAAAGTGAACTCAACTCACAGGGAACTAAGTAGTTGTAAATAAGACAGAAAAAAGTAATTACTGGTAGTAGTATACTAACAAATTTAAGAGGAAAATGGGATGTAGTTCCCACTACACAGACTGCCCCATGTTGGAGTAGAGACAGGCTATTCTTCCTCAGCCCTTAAAAATAATCACCTCTAATTAAAATTTCAAACTGTAAACTGCTTTCAAACACCATAGAGTTTTACCAGATTTATTTTACTTGTTATACACAGACAATACAAACGAGCAAAAAAACAAAACGTTTCTCAATGGAGTGTGTCCTTGTATAAATTATTCAGTTCACAGACAAAACGAAACAAATATAAAAATCACAACATTAGATTTACAGAAGAGCCAAAATATACACACGTTTAGACCCTGAATTCCTATTAGGAAAAAAAATCCCCCCAGTGGACTGGAATCTAGATTGAGTATTGTGTATGATGCATATTTCACATTAATTTTAAAATACAAAAAAAAAGTATAGGTTTGCTACACAACATTAGAAATTCTACTAATCTATTTTCAGGGGGATCAGTGCTCCTTATCAAATATAACAAGACTTAGAGGGGGGAATAAACAGTCTTACTTGCATTAATGCTAGTGTTTTCCCAAGGAAGTCAAATTTCAGCTGTTTCTAGGTGGCGGGGAAATCATTTTCAAAACTAAAATGCAGTAAAATATACAACTCACACAATTCATCTTCACTAGACTACACTATAGTTAACCAACAATTCAGTCATCTATATCATTAGTAGAATATTCATTACAAAGATTTACAGCATATAAAGGTGGAGGGGGGAACTGAAAGATATTCAGAAACAGTTTATCAGCATATTTGGCACCTGCACAGACCAGTAATGGATTTGGCACTTTGGGGAAAAACAAATAAGGCAAAATAATATTGCTGATGTCGAGCTATTCTATTTAGAAGGAAGGGGGAAAAAAACATGTAACTCGTTAACTTTGCTTTGCAGGCATCATGCCACTTAATCGACTTGCCTATGAACAGACACCTATCCTTTATAGGTGTTTGGTCAGATTCTCCTTAGCTATTTGTGTGCAGTAGGGCACAGGGTAGTTATTTCATGCAGTGGATTGAGAAGTGAGAAACTCTTCGTTATCTAGTCTTTCGAGTTTCCAGAGCCTCTTAGAATACTGTTAATAATCTCACAAGAAAACATTTTCAGGGGCGGGGGGAGTTGGAGAAAAAGGAAAAGAAATGAATGAGAAAGTTTAAGCATGAACTGGTTTTGTGCCTTGACAATGTGAATAAAAACTAGCCATTCGTTACAATAAATTAACACTATATACAGTCATTTCACAGGCTTTGTTCCACTAGAATTATTAACATCCCTACCATCCATCCATCCATCCACTCGGGGATAAGAAAGGACGCGCTGGGTGGGTCCAGGTTCTACAGTCAACATCCTACGGTTAATGGGGAGGCCGAGACTTGGCGGGTCGGAATCACTGCTGCCTGATAGGACTGCCCAGGTCTCCTAAAGGTGAAGAGTTTCATGAGGAGAAAGACAAGGAGAGGGTGAGAAAAAGACGAGGGGGAGGGGAACCGTTAAGATAACTTCACAGAAGGAGAGTAAGTAGGCAAACCAAAAAGGTTTACAGCCAAGTTGAAGGTCGGTGCGCTAACTGCAGAAACTGCTGTGCAAAAAAAAAAAAAAAAGGTTAAAATCACACTCAGGAGACCTGTACTAATTCGCTGCAGACGGTGTTCGAGGGTCAGATAAACTGCGGGAGTGCGCGAGGTGGGGCGTGAGCAGGAGGCGCAGGGGGAGAGGCGCGAGGAGCCGGCCGGGGCCGGGCCGCGGCGGGGCGCGGGGCCGGGGCGGGCAGGGCCGGCCTAGCTGTGCGAGTAGAAGCCGTAGTAGCCGCCTATGTCCTTGGCGCAGTTCTTCTCGCAGTCCCGCTGGGCCAGCACCTCGCTCTTGAGCGGGGACGAGCTCTCGGACACCGGCGTGTCGGCGGGCGAGATCCGCCTCCGTTTGGCCTGCTCGTAAATCCCCGAGTCGCTCGAGTCGATGGACTTGATAGAGGAGGGCGTCTCGATCCAGCTGGAGTCGGACAGGTCCTTGGGCTTGGCGTCCTCGGCGGCGCCCGGCGGCAGCGGCGAGCGCTCGGCGGCCAGGCCCTCGGCCTCCTCGCCCAGGTAGGGGTTGGCGCCGGCCATGCGCGCGGCGGCCGCGGCGCTGTTGGGCCAGCAGGGCAGCACCGAGCCCGACTTGGCGCCGCAGTACTGCGGTGGGCTGCGCGCTCCCCAGCCCGACGGGTCGGCGTAGTAGCCGAGCGGGCGGCCGGTGCAGCCAGCCGCCTGCAGCGGCAGCGCCTTCACGCCCGCCGCCGCGTACGAGAGCAGCGTGGCCGCGTTGCCCGCGAAGTCCGTGGCCGTGTCGTAGGCCGAGGCGGCGAAGTCCAGCCGGTTGTTGGCCGGAGTCACAAACCAGCGCTGCGGCGACGGCGCGCCCGGGTCCTCGGCCTGCTGCGGCGACAGCAGCCCGTTGGTGTGCGGCACGCTGCGGTCCGTGCCCGGCCCGGGGCCGGCGCCCGCGCCCGGGTGGAAACGGGCCTTGGCGTAGTTGCTCACGAACTGGTCCTGCAGGAAAGAGCCGGCCATGGCGTAGCGGGCCCCGGGCACGATCTGCGAGCGCGGGGAGTCGTTGGGCGAAGGGGTCAGACGGTCCATGTCGCAGCCGGTGTAGATCCTGCGAGGGAGGGAGAGAGAGAGAACCGAAGGGTGGCGCAAGGTCCTTTCCGGGGCGCTAAAGAGAAGACCACCCCTGGTCGCCCACCCCCACACTCGCCACGTGTAACCTGCCGTCCTGGATAAAGACAGACAAAAGGTCGCAGACTGGCATCCTCTCCAAAATAAATCGTGAAATTATAAAGGAACCGATTTGTCCATTCAGGGACCTAAAGCTGATACAGATGAGGGGAAGGCTTCGCTCCTCTCTGGCGCTCTCTCACTAAGTGCACAGAGGGCCGAGAGGAGAGCATAGCAGGGGATGCTCACCCACTTCTCCAATGTATGTGCACACATTGAGGCAGATCTGCCCAGGGACTCAGGTGTCATTTTCCCAGGGGGCCTTTCTTCTGCGGTGAGAGTTTCTGAGTGAAATTTCTAAACCGGTTACCCACTCCATCCTTTTAAGACCACTTTCTTCCATCTCACACACACAAACACACACACACACACACACACACACACACACACACACACACGGAGACCCCCCTGGTAGTGAGCATGAGATGGGCCTTGGACAGTCTTCTGAGACCCGAGGGGTACTGCTGGAAGCCTCCATGGCACTTACTATTGTTTTCCCCTGTGTGTTCCTTTAACCACCCCCCCAACCATACAAACTAGAATTACTATGTGGAAATAAAGTCATCAATCAATAAAATTATTTTACAGAGGAAAAGTATTCTTTGAGCTTCTCTCCCCAGCTTTTGATTTGTTACTGGTTAAAAATTAAAAAAAAAAAAAACAGAAAGAAAAAAAAAATGTGGACAAACTCTTAAAAGTACGATTATCAACCTCCGCCAAGAATCTCCCACTGGTAACAGCTCATCCTTATACAACTTGACTATGTTCCAGGCACCCTTGTCTAGGGCTGTACAGATCATTATTCAACCATCACAATTTTCAAACTTAGGTACCATTATTATCCTATCTTACAGATGAAGAAATTGAGTCAAAGGAAAGTAAAATAACTTGCCCAACCATAGACAGTGATTGTGTTACTGGGAATTATCTTAGATAATATAATCAAAGGTTCACTCTAGCCCCCACAGTGGCCTATAAGATCCCATTAGAATTGAGAAGGAACCAGAGACTGGATCAAGATTGGTAGACCTATTTTCTCATACACATCACACACATGCCTCCCTTTTTTAGCTCACACATAAATGTTTTAATCTTTAATCAACAGACTGTTTTGAAAGAGAAACTTGTCATACCTCAATACTTTGGGGTCTTGTCAGACCTCAATACTTTGGGGTGGAGATTCCCTACTGAGTGGCCAACCAAACACCCTGGTCCCCATGAACTCTTTATCACTTTCTCTGTTTCTCCAAAAGTGAGCCAGGCCCAAATAACCAACGTAAGGTGGAAAGACAGTGTCAAAAACCATTCTACTCTAAGCCATAAATCTCTAAGACAACCATCTGTATAGCTAAAGCAGCTTTTTATGATAAATATATAGTGACTTAAGAATCAAACAGAAGTGGCTTTTCCAACAGAAGTCAGCCAGAAGAGGGACAGATGAGGGTTATGCCGTGGCTGCTTGGATGCAGTTTGCTGACTGAACAAAATTTCCCTCCTGAAACTTAATTCCGGTCTCAAATAAGAACAAGTAGAGGGAGGCAGGAAGGGAACATAACCAGCAAGGTGCAAATATCTTCTCTGTTTACCACCACATTTAAAAGGAAAAAAAAAAAAACAATCTGCAAAAGATACAGTTTATATGCCCATCCAGGTCCCAACCCACTTGGGATTACCAAATTGATTTGTGCAAAATAAAATGCTTTGGAACAGATGTTCGCAGCAGAATTAAAAGCTCAAAATCTACAAGACCCCCCTAGAACAGAGACCAGTATCTCTAGTCTCCTGGGCCACACGCTTTCCACCGTGCTGAGCCCACCTTTTTAGATTGTGAGGAAGGACTAGAGTAGCCAAGTTTTTCTTTCTTTCTTTTTTTCCTGGGGAATCATACTGATGAGGCTTGCTTCCTTTGGATCACTTTTGAGGGATACACTTGACAGTTATAGTGTATAACTGTACAGTTATAGTGTATAATCATATAGTGTATAACTATAGTTACAGTGTATAACTATTGATGATTCTCTTCAATTTGTTATAAAAATATCAGAAGGGAAGTTTGGTATCTACCTGGAGAGAGCCACTTGTCTCCTCCACAAATTTATTCCTAATCAAAGATAGCTTCACCTCTGTAGTTCTAGCCCCAGCACTTAATGCAAGCCATGAAATTAAAATTAATGTATCCTTTCCTTCTATGGTCAGAGAAAAGTGAAGAAATCCCCACATTCCAGATTTAGATCTTGCCCTATAACTCTTTGTGAACTCCTCAGCACTGTACCTGGGCTCTGAGCCTCTGAGCGAGAAAACACCAGAACAAGCCCAGGAAAGGTTCAGTTTACACCTACTGTTGCCCCCAGAGGACAGCCTTTTGATAGACAAGAAATGGAGATAGATAAGGGAGGCCTGGAGAAAAGGAAACCAGCACGTGTAATTAAAACACACCTAGATACAAATGATAAAAGAGGAAATATTTTTCTTTCAAAACATAAATAATATACTGCAACAGCACCTGGGTCCTTCCCAAAGCCTGAAATGACTGCACCATCAGCTGTGCTCGTGAACTTGCCTGTAGTGGGTGCACATTTCTATTCAGTCCATGTTAAACTTGCACAGGAAAAGCTATTACACAAAACTTGGAAATGGGTAAATAAAAGTCACATATGCCAAGGAGACTGTAACAACTGCCAGAGCCACATGCACTTTCAGGCAGAATCGGGCGGTTTCAGACACAGACAATCTGAGCTGAGCATCTGCAGCACCACACACAACTCCCGCACCGGGAACCAGGGCAGCTTCCCCAGCCAGCCAGCCCCAGGGTCCCCGCCAGCAATTTTGTAATTCATATGAAAGCTAAAAATAGGTGGAGGAAACCTTTGACCCAAACAAAACACAGAAGTACCAAGCCAGGTCACCAGAGAGAAGAGGACCGTTAAAAAAGAAAGGGAAAACCCCGAAAACAACTTTGTCTTCACACTTTCTAGCTTCCAAAAGCCTTGTACAAAAACAATCCACCTTTGACCCAAAGCCCAATTCCACAAATTTGAGAAGAAAGGTACAAAACTACTTACGTATCATAATTATCCCGAAATCCTTTAGCAAAGGGGTTGTGATCTATTTTCAGTTGTGTAATCTGGAAAAAGAGAAAAAAAGATTAATATAATTTTATTTTTTATACAAAGCCACTTTGCTGAGATTGGGTGTTTAAGAATATGTCATCTGCCACTTTTTACAGGGACTAAAGGCCTACAATTTCATTAAATAGCAAGGTTTCCCTAACTGAAATTTTTGAGGGAATGAGTGGAAAGGTGAAAAAAGTATGATGAAAGTTATGTTTAAATTAATGGTGACTAAAACTAAAGTATAGCTTTCCATTAGCTCTCCCATGTGTCCTAAACTAGTTCAAAATGGTCATTTTAAAAAATGCTTGTTATGTAAATACACTTACTCAGGCAAAAATTTTTAAGAGGTACTTGAATTCATTCCTAAAAAATGTTGCCTATCTTAAATGCTTTATCATATTTTTAAGTTAGTTGCTTCTAATACACATCTTGAAGAACCCACAAGTTGCATCTTGAAATCAGTTTTGATTGAAAATAAACGCATACCTTTCATTTATGATATTTTCCTGTTTTAAAAAAAAACACTATCACTTCTAGTAGTCAAATCAACAGCAGTAAAATAAGTTTTTGCAAACTTGCAAATGAGTGCTAGGAAGCTCACTCCATAGTCCCCGGTAATTTGATTTATTTTAGATTTTAAATCACGAATGTGCGTTTCTTTCGATCACCCAGAAACTGATGTTTGAAAACTAAAAATTCCAAGAGGCTCTAGAAATCCTGGTCACCTTGAAGGTGGCCCGGTGACCCGCGTCGGAGACGAATAGGAAGCGTTTTCCCACCGGTTAGGTATACAGGGAAGGTGCCCAGCAGGCCCCCAGCCCTACTCTTAAAAGGCGTAGCAGAGCCAGCTGTGGCGGATGTTGGTGCCCGAGCCGGGGCTGGCCCCCGGTACCGCCGCGGGCCGGGGGAAGCCTGCGCCGCCCGCCGCGCGCCCAGCCCCCAGGCCTCCTTACATCGGTGTTCTGGTAGGCAGTGACGGCGATGAACTGAGTCTCGGGAAAAGTGAACGTCTGCACGCGGCCGGGCTGGCTGGTGTCCTCCGTGCCGTCCTCGTTCACTTCCACTACATGCAGGCGGGGCTGGTACTTGTGCAAGGACTGCAGAACCACCATCTGTCCGGCGGGAAGAAAGGGAAGCGCCCGGCGGCACGTTACTGCGGTCTGGCCGCATGGGGCTGTGAGCCGCGGGCCGCGTGGAGTCTGCGAGGAGCCCGCCGCCCCGGGAACCTGACCGCGGGCCTCGCCCAGCTGGCGACTGGCTGCCGGAAGCAGACCTGCCCCCGTTCCCCCGGAGGAGCACGCAACGCCCGAGCACCAGAGGAAAACCGAACCCGACCGCCCAAGCCTCAGGGCCCTTCTTCCAGTTCTCCTTTAAGGAGCAACAAAGATTTTCACAACCTGCAGATCCTGCGCGTTTCCTTCGCAAAATCAACCAAATATTTGTACTTGTGAAGGTTGGGAACTCGGTAATTGGGCGAGGGAGGGGGGCAGGGGGGACTAGAACAACTTTGTAGCTCAATATAATTTGGGAGGACGGAAATAGAATTTTTAAAAAGTCTTTTTTAATGAAGCAAAGAAACGTGTCGTTCCTCATGTTAATTTAAAGTGATGAACTGGATCTCAGGCAGGAACGAGTGTGTATAAGTGAGTGTGTGTGTGAGAGAGAAATGAGCGCTTGAGCCACTGACCTGCCCATTGTTGTTTGACGCTCCTTTGTTGTTTGTAAGTTTTAATTTTCCAAAAGAGATTTCTTGACGCATCCAGTGAGCCCCGGTGTTGGGGGAATCCGGATGCATATAGACCCGATTTCCTAGAGAAAGAGACAAGTTGTTTACATGTGCCCGGGGCACTGCCCAGTCCCAACTCCTCACCACGTAGGACACACACACAGACACAGACACACACCCCTTATTCCACTGTAAGGCCCATTAGCTGGGGCTTTTTAAGGCCGCGCTTTCTTCCTATTAACTGGGAATGATTAAAATAGCTTTTGCATAATCCTCCCCCTTCTCGTCGCTCAGTCTCTCCCCCTATCCTCCTAGTTTCCTTTTAGAAGTCATTGGCCGATCGTTTTAAAAGTCGCTCGAGCCAGTCCACAAAGGCTTTAATTAATCATTCTCACCTAAATAAGTGTCAGGAAGACGTGTTAATTGGAAGGACTTGCCTTGCACATTGGTGTCCGCTTTGCCGCAAGGAACCCATTTGCCTCCTTGAAACCTCCAGTGATTGGGATCCGCCAAAATCACATCCACAAAAATATTGTAATGAGCCGTGGGATCGAGACCAGAAATGTTAAAACTTAAAAAAGGAAACATGCGCCTATTTAAATTAGGGAGGGGGGAGACAACAAGGGGGGAAAAAAAACATAAATGTTAAAGATTAAATGCAAGAAGCGCGGCGCCAGATAGCAAAGCAAAACTTATTCTCTCAGCATCGATGGGCGACCGTTTGCTGGATTGGAAATGGGTGGTGGGCGAGAAAAAGAAGAGGGACTGAAGTCTGGGAGATCGGCGGATGAACTGGAATGGGAAGTCGGCAGGTATCACTGCCCAGGTGGAAAGCGAGGTTGGCGACCCGAATCTCCACCTGTCGGTGTTTCGGGCATTGATGCCTCCCTCCCATCTCCCGGCCACAGGCCAGGACTCTCCCTCTCTCTCTCTCTCCTTTCTCCGGCCACTGACTGGCTCTCCGACCACCTTTCTCTTCACCTCAGACCGGACACCAGCAGTGTGTACATCCTCAACTGATCCTTGGACCACAACTGGCTAGGATGTAACAGGATTGCTGAAGTGGGGTCCACTTGGGCTTCTCCAGAATGGACGATTGGTGTTGAGGTTCTTGGCTGTCCATGGGAGGCCTCAGGGCTGGCCATACATATGCTGTCCTGACGAGGGCCTGTGAGTCTATCCCCTCCAATTTTACCCCCAGGGGGAAGGTGCTGCCATGAGAAGTAAGTGACAAGACACAGAGCTTGTGAGAGGGTCAGGAGGGAAAGCCTGAAGGCAGACTGGTGTAGAGGCCAGGACCCTCTACTATCCCCAGTGGGGAAGCTCAGGCTCATGCAACCTTGATGCANGTTACAAAAAATGAAGCAACTCTGGAGATGCTACATCTCCATTTTATACTCTGATAAGTATAATATAACATTTTATAGGGATGTATAGCATGCAATTCTATATAACCCATGTTTATTTATCATACTCAATCCTCTATATAACAGATGTAACCTTTAAAACCTTTCTATACCTATGTATTTTCCCACTAGTAACTGCCATCAGTGTGTCTGCTAATAGGTCTGTCACTATATTTAGTAATCATCTCCATTCCTCCCTCTCCTCCTTCCTCCATTCCACCCACCTCCCTGCCTTCTTTCCCCTCATTTTTTTCTTTTATACTTTCATGGTTGAACTTTCACTGGAAAAGTAGGAATTGGCTCTCAGTTTTGCTAATACTTTCCCTTCAGCATGCAAAAACACAAACAAAATACAAAAACAAAAAACACATAAAGAAATGAGGACAGGTCTTTTGAAATCTCAACTCATATTAAGCATATAACATGCCTCCTTTAAGCCCTACAGAGCAATGAGGTTATAAAACTAGGTTTTTTTTATGTGTTGACTTAAATATTTGCAACCTAAAAGTTGAGAGTTATGTTTTATTCAGTGGGAATTTTTAGGACTTCAAGCCCAGGAGATAGCATATCAAGTGACCCTGAAAGAACTATTATGGAAAAGAAATGGGAGGAGCCAAACTGTATAGAAGCTTTGCAGCAAAGTACAGGTAGACTGAACATCAAAAGACTATTGTTAATTAGAGAAAACCATATTACCCAAGTTAAGGAATTTAGTGCTTTCCTATGTATGGGAAGATCCAAGACTCTGGGCTTGTTGGAATCATTTCTTTGATATGTATCTCAGATATCTTGGGCCAATGGCTTGTGTTTTTAACATTCCAAGCTTTCTTGGGGCCCACCACAGGGGAATGACTACAGTCTGAAGGCTGCTGCCTGGCAGGTTTACTTTTCTTTCCTGTGTTCCCTCAGGGCTTACTAGCTCACACCGGAGGGCTGCAGTCACTGATGGCTATGACAAGCTTGTTTACTGATATGACAGGAAATATTCCACTTCTCATATGGCTATAGAATTCATGTGAAATCATAAAAAAAAGCTGATTCAATTGAAGCAAAATAAAATGGTGGATGTCAGAGGCTGAGATGAGGGGGAAATGGGGAAATACAGATCAAACTTTCAGTTACAAGATTAAGTTCTGAGGCTCTAATGTAAAACATGGTGGCTATAGTTATTATTGTATATTTGAATGTTTCTGAGAGTAGATCTTAAGTGCTTTTATCACATACACACAAAGTTAATTATGTGACATGATGGCTGTGTTAATATCTTGATTTTGATAATCATTACATAATCTATATGCCTATAAGAAATCATGTCATACATTCTGAATATATACAATTATATTTGTCAATTGTTTCTCAATAGAGTTGGGGAGGAAAATGTTATCTGCATCCAGAATCTCTTGTGAATATTAAATTTAAAAATATATGTATTTTAATCTAGATTTGAAAGAGGTAGATAGAAGCAGTAGCAGATTACAGGCAAATAAGCCCAAATCCTGCTTCACTATTACTCATAAGAAACAACACTGATAATGAAAGAAAGAAAATCATAAAGAGATGAGAAATTATAGAATATATAAGATTGTCTGCTCCACTGGGTGTGTCTCTGAAGGAAAGGCAAAGGTTATTCCACATTCTCTGAATTAGGAAATCAATGGTAGAATCTACCTAGCATTTCTGTGCTCAGTCCTGTCTGACTCTGCAACCCTGTGGACGATAGCCTGCCGGGATAGCCTGTCCATGGAATTTTCCAAGCAAGAATGCTGGAGTGGGTTGCCAATTCCTACTCCAGAGGATCTTCCTGACCCAGGAATCAAACCTGCATCTCTTGGTCACCTATATTGGCAGGTGGAATTTTTACCACGAGTGCCACCTGGGAAGCCCAGAATCCACCTAGGTAAGATTGTAATTATTATTATATTTATTTTTTACAGAAATAAAGTTGTATGTTTATTTTAAATAACATTGATGCCACTTGCTGACTGAAAAAAATGCACAAGCTTAAAGCTGAGAATTATGTTTTCTTCAGCGGATGTATCAAGGGCTCAAATCCAGCNTATTATTATATTTATTTTTTACAGAAATAAAGTTGTATGTTTATTTTAAATAACATTGATGCCACTTGCTGACTGAAAAAAATGCACAAGCTTAAAGCTGAGAATTATGTTTTCTTCAGCGGATGTATCAAGGGCTCAAATCCAGCACACAAGCTCTCAGATAGCTCAGAGGGACTGTTCTGAAGAGGTAAGGATAGAGCCAGGATATATAGGAGCTTTGCACAAACCAGGTAATTGAACATCAAACGATTTCTGCTAATTAAAGGACAAAGAAACACCTCAAGTTAATGAATTTAGCTCTTTTCTATGTGTGGGAAGATAGCAAGAGCCTGGGCTCGTTGAAATCATTCCTTTGATACGAACCTTAACTCTCTAAGGCCAGTATTCTGTTTTGCTCCATCCCAAATTCCCTCAGGGAGCACAGTCATGGTGACTGCAGCGGTCAAAGGCTTGATAGCTGCAGCATCCTTTCTTTACTATATGTCACAGGATAGTCTGCTACCTACTCAGGATTAGAGTCCCTCTTATGCTGAAGAGCAAAATATACTTTACATAAGACCAAAGCCTTTAAAAAAATAAGCTATTTTCTTGAAATTGAACCACCTGTGTAACATAAATTAAACCTGTAAGAGTAAGAGCTGTAGCATAATTAAATAGGTGTGCTAACCATGTGACTTTATGTTTCCATAAATCAAATGAGATAGTAGACATTGGAAAACATCTATAGTGGAGGGGAAAAAAAAAAAAAAAACACGACAGTGCAGTTTGAAATTAGCATTATAGTTACTGGACATTTATTTTCTAGATTTAGGAACAAATTGCCTATAAGGAAATGGTTTAAATGAAAACTGAATGTGAAGTATTCTTTCATTTTTATTATAAGTATTTCTGATGAGATCTCTGTCCTTTCCTGCTATGAAATTCACTGCTTTATGTGTCTGCCACGTTGAGAAAAATTAAATATCACTTTAATCCTACCAAACTATTTAATCAATTTTATTATGCCTACAAGAATTTATCTTTGAGTACCTTGTCAAAAGTTCTCTGCAGAAAAACTGACAAAGAGTAACATGATTAAAATGCTACATAAAAATATTATCACATAATTTCCATAGTGAATGAAATATTCTATATTCCCTTAAGTTCTTTATTCATTTAAGTTTTACATAGTTTTAAATACATGTTGTGCTGTTCTGTTTCTATTTATAGTATAGATTCCCTCTCATGATTTAATAACATATCATTCCATGTGGATCACAATAAACTGTGGATAATTCTGAAAGAGAGAGGAATAGCAGACCACCTGACCTGCCTCATGAGAAACGTGTATGAAGGTCAGGAAGCACAGTTAGAACTGGACATAGAACAGACTGGTTCCAAATAGGAAAAGGTTCCAAATACGTCAAGGTTGTATATTGTCATATTTAATTTATATGCCATGTACATCTTGAGAAACGTTGAGCTGGAAGAAGCACAAGCTGGAATCAATAACCTCAGATATGCAGATGACACCACCCTTCTGGTAGAAAGTGAAGAGGAACTAAAGAGCCTCTTGATGAAGGTGAAAGAGGAGAGTGGAAAAGTTGGCTTAAAGCTCAACATTCAGANTTATACCTTCCACTTTCCGTTTTTCCAACACCAGCCAACTCTAGGACGCGCCAGAGCGCCTTCCACTCCGCTCCCGACCCCAAATCCTCGCTGCCGCGGCGGTCACAGCCCGGGTACACATGCCCCCCGGCCGCGCCTGGAGCAGCGGCAGCCAAGAGTGTAGCATTACCTTCCCTGTTTGGTGATGATCATCTCCGTTTGGTGCCGGTGAAATTTCAGCCACAGGGGCCTGTTGCACAGGTACACCTGCGCTTTGCCGGGCACCAGCCCGGGCTGTGTGGAGGAGAACTGGTAGAACGGGGCTCCTTGGTAGGAGTGGCCGTACTGCTGTGGGTAGGGGTAGCCGGCGGCGGGGTAGCCCTGCGGTGAGGAGTTGGACAGGAGGCTGTTGTAGGCTCCGTTGGTGATGACCGGGTGGTGGGCCATGTAGCGGCTGGGGCTGCCGATGGAGAAGGCGGGGTGAGCCGGTCCGTGCTGGCCGGGGTACGGGAACATGGCACTGGGAGCGGTGGCCGCAGACTGTGGCTGGCTGGACTGAGAGAGGAGGTAGCGATCTGCAGCAGAGCCATCGAAACTGTGACGAAGCTCAGAGACCCCGTCCAAGACAGGAGAGAGTTTACTTCTCTGGACGTCCCCTGGTGAGTCCTTGGAGTCAGGAAAATTGTCTGTATCTGACTGATTCGTCATCCCCCTGGTAATTTTTTTCAAAGGTGAACTTCTCTCCAGGTTGTCAGTGGTCGAGATAATGGGATGATCGTGCAAGACAAGCTCAGATCCGCCTGAATGTGGGTAGCTGCTGCTCACATTGAGAAATTTCTTGGAGAGCATGATAGAAGGAGAAAGGCAATGCTCCAGCTGCATAGCTCTAGAACCTGAACACTCGCCCTCCTGTCCCTGGTTTTTAAAGTCCTATTTATCATAAACTAGAAATACACAGACCCCCTCACTAGACAGAAAGCACTTCAACCAGCAAATGCTTCTCAAAGGTTTGATTTACTTTTTTTTTTCCCTGGGAGAAGAGATTGGCCAATTGACACTATGCAGCAATCAGAAAAGGCTCACTTTTGATCTTGCTGCTTGTGCAGCCGATGAAACGGCTCCTGCCATTGGTTAACTGCTGACAGTAATTTAATTAGATAGACATTAATTAGGATAATCACCTGGCTCCTGGTCGCAGCGATCATGGCAAATTGAAGGGGATGATTTTATTGTTGGTTTAGGGGGGTGAGGAATGTGTGTTGGTTTTACGTGAGCACTGTTGTGTCACCTTTAAGCTTTGTGACCACTGCTTTAGGAAGATTCAAAGATGTGCAATTTACTAAACATTTCCTACCTTCCCCCTCCCCCCTCCTTTGGAGCTGAGGGGCGGAGGAGGGAATTCGACGATGCTAGGAGACTTTTCGGATCTGAATGAGCCAAATATTCAGTTGAATGTAACGATTTCAAGTGCAAAGTATACAAAGCGCGAGCCGGTGGCCTCTTCTCGCCCTGTAAAAGTTCCAGAGTCTGTCTTTTCCAGTTAATACAGAAGCACAAGACACCTGAGCCAGCCCTTTGTGATCAGGTCCTGCGTGTCCTCAACGAACACCCCCACCAACGCACACCCTTTTAACTCCATACAGAAATAAATAAATCACTGCTACTGAGCGCCACAGCCACGAAAGTGAGCGGGAAGGGGGAGTTGTGGGGGAGAAAAGCAGTTCAGCCACCCCATCCACCCACCTCGGGAAGATTCGGTTTCTTGGTTGAGCACAGAAACAGTGACAATCAATGATCTCCTTTTTAAGTTTTGAAATAATCATAAGCTGTCGGGTTGAAGTGCCTTAATGTATTTGCAGTGATGTTTACGAGGTCTTTCCTAAATATTTAATCAGCGAGCTTGGTCGCAGATTATCTGAAGAGCATCTAACTGGGGGCAGGCGCCATGCATCCCTCACGTCCCACTGCACTTGCTTCTCTCCGAGGTACGGCCTTGGCGACAGGTTCAAAAGCCTCGCCAGGAAAAGAAAGGGCCGAGTCCTAGCGCAAATGGGTTCGCTAGAAGCGCTGATCTGGGGAGACAGAGTGGAAGTGGTGTCAACGCAGTGATCTTTATGGAAGACTCGTGTGTGTGTGTGTGTGTGTGTGTGTGTGTGTGTGTGTGTGTGTGTGTGTGTGTGTGTGTGTGTAATGTTTACATAATCTGGAGGGGAGAAAAAGAATCCATGCCAATAATTTTAAAATGAGAAAGAATTTAAAGAGGGACAGAGAAAAGAACCAGTTTAAAAGGATGTTGGCACAAATAGATAGCACGAGGCCCAAAGCAACCCCGAGGTGTAAGAAGAGATCTCATGGTACTGGTTCCACGGAGCAACTCAGTCTCCGCGCGAACCAGAGAGCCAAGAGCAGCAGCAGGTTCACCGCCCAAAGCTGCTTCGCGTGGCGGGCACCCGCCAGCCCGCCCTCCTGTGGCTTTCCTGGGACGGCCGAGCCGCGCGGAAACCAGGAGGAGCGCAGCGCCGGAGCTCGGCTCGGTCCCGCGAGCTGGCTGGCGGGCCGGCTCCAGGCGGGGCACCGCGGGAGCCGGCGGCGGGAGAAGCCACCCCCGCGCTCGGCGCTCGGCCCTGGGCCAGCCGCCTTGCTCCGGCTCCATTGTCTAAGGTCTCTAAGCGGCCCGAGAGTAGGCTCCCCAGCACCCTGGCGATCGAGAGAGGGAGTCGCCCGGATACCCGGGGAGCGCGGAGGCTGGCGCGTAACCCAGGCGGACACACTCTTTCCATGCCGGAGGCNTAAGCGGCCCGAGAGTAGGCTCCCCAGCACCCTGGCGATCGAGAGAGGGAGTCGCCCGGATACCCGGGGAGCGCGGAGGCTGGCGCGTAACCCAGGCGGACACACTCTTTCCATGCCGGAGGCTCGGCCTGGGCGCCTCCGCCCGGTGGAGCTCGCGCCTTCCTCGGAGAGTGTATCTGCCTTCCCCTCGCCCCCGCCGCTCCCAGAGGGAAAGGATGCCCGGGACACTGGGTGGATCCTGCGCTTGATAGCGAGGGGGGTTGCCAGACTCGACCTGTGCCTACGCGGGCGCATTTGGAGAGCGCCGCCTGGGTGGGCCCAGCGGTCAGCGTCCAGCCCCGACTGCGCCCGGCTGGCCCGCCTCGGCCGCAGAGGGCATCAGCTGTGGCGTCCACCACGGCGCTGCAAGCAAGATCCGACGCGGGCGGCCCAGGGCTGGAAGGGTTGATAACCAGATGCCCCAGACTTAAGCCGAGATAGTTTTCTGGGAGAAAAATACAGCCAGACCCCATTTTCCTTCATAAACAAGCAGGGGCTTAATTACTAAGGTGTTGGAAGGTGGGGGAAGGGACCGTGGCAATGACATTATTGATGCTTTTTTTTCCCTTACCTCTATCGCCATTTCTCCTGAGAGCCTTTTGCCCTGTTTGGCCTACTGTTGTTTTCCTTTCATTAACTTCTTTGTCCCTGAATGCCTTCTTTCCACGGTTTCCAAGGTTGCCCACCTCCCACTCCCTCAGTGGGACAGAGCCTTAAGTGTGTAGCAAAAAAGGAGAAACTCTACCTGGGCTCTTTGTCAGGTTTTTTTATTCCTAGTACCGAGTTGGGTTTCTTAAAACATGAAGAATGCTAAAATGACATGTTAAAGTTCAGAAGAAGGAGAGTGCACCTTCCTCAGTTTTTAAGGTATTGGATTAGAAGATAAACAGGAATACTCACTCAGATCATCAGGGCTGCATTCAGTGATTCCTCAATACAGGTTTATGCCTTTAATATGCATGCTCAAGAAGGAAAACTAAGGTTTTTCTCAGGATCAGCACATCTGCTCTTGACTCATACTTCTGTGGAGCTGGGCTTCCCAAACTTTACAAGTGCATATGACCCTCACCAGGATTCTGGATTCTGATTCAGTAGGTCTGTATGTATGGTGAGCTCCCAGAAGACCCAGGTGCTCCTCATCCAAGCAGATCACACTGAATAGTGAGGCTGGAGTTTTCCACGCCCCCATACTAGTCTAGGAGGAAAGCAGGACATCTGAGGCAAGTTTTGGTTCTAGTGCAGCAAAATCCATAAATGTGCTCATATAAGCACTCAGGTACACACACACACCTGAAATGGCTTATAGAGCTTGTGGTTAAGTAAGTTGCTTCAATGCCCGCCTAAGTTATCAGGCTGCTGCTGCTAGCTAAAATAGCTGTGCACTCCAAGACAAAGGTGTTCACAGAGCCTCTTCTTTGGGCATCCTCCTTTTGATGGACTCCAAATCTATAAAAATCTAGGTTTTTTGCTAGAAGGGATTTTGTTAAGGTTTTGAAACTGGGAATGTCTCCACCATGAACCAAGTGGGAGAACATGGTATGTGACTGTGGGAAGTCCAGGAAGATAAGGTGATCAAGTAAGAACAAAAGGCAGGCCTTGTAAGCCTTCTCAGTCGTTTTATTCACTCAGGAGCTATTTTTCAGGGGACTAAAGTGAAAGAGAAAGAAAAAAAAGTCTCAAATGGAATGTTGAGAACAGCTCTTCAATTACTGAGACCTTCTTCTGAGGGCATACTGTACCAAAAAAAAATCTATACTAGCTGTCATGAACAGTATCTGTGAAAGAAGTCACAGAACCTTATCTATGTATGGGGGAAAATCATGTATGAAAAAAACCCCAGCTTGCACACAAGTTTAAAGCAGGCAAAAGGAAAACTTCTACTAACTTCAACTCTTATATTTTAATTGTAAATGTTGGCTGTTATAATCCCAACAATTAGTACATATTACATGTCCTACATAAAATATACCATCACTGTCTTTAAAAGAAGAAACCACAGGACAATCAAAAAATGCTCAAAACACCTCTCATTCCACCAAAAATGAGGCTGTGAAACATACTAGGAGTTTAAGCCATTTCCACTTAAGTTTCTAGCAACTTTTCATTAGGCTACCAAGGAAAGCCTAGGATTATTCAAATAGGACAGTAATTTGGTTCATCATATTATTCATACCACCTTCAGCAGAGGCTAAGTCTCAATTTAAATCCCCAAGTAAACTCCCCTTTAGTGAAGCCTTAGAAACATTTTTACCCTATTTTCACAAAGAGAGAGACAGAATTAAATATTATTTGTCTCCACACTTTTTGCACATTTTTTGGAGGCCCTGGTGCACTGTCTCATGAATGAGTACTAATGAGAACAATTACTTATGTACATCAAGTTAGAAACAGGTTGAAATATCTCTGAAAACTGCCATCAGTCAAATTTTTGTCTTTATCAGGAAACTGGGTCCTTTTCTCAGTTAATTTAAAATGAGAGAAAAACAATGACAAACTTATTGCTTACGTACTCAAGATATTAAATTCACATTATGGCTCCATTTCTCATTTTGCTTTGAAGGCATTACACACCTTCTACAGCTGTCTCAGCTAAAGTCTAGTGAAGTAAGCAGCAGGCAACTAACTCCCAGACAATCTCAACATTGTTGGTGGAATGTACCCTTTAAAAAGAAAATCACGAAAGTCTAAATTTAAATTGCCTCCCTTTTCTTCTTTATTACTTATCTGAAATACTGGAAGTATAATATGTTAACAAGATATTGAGTATACAATATTAACTTGTGACAAATACTTTTAATATGTCAACATTTTTCTGGGTTACTCACTAATGAGGTAGCCACTCATTAATGGCAGTCATTTTACATTTGTGAAGTTCTGTTATCATTCTGATGTTTTGTGTTATCTTAAATTCCAAAGGGAAGCATATCGTTGTGTGAGATTTCTAGAGCACTGTCAAATGTTATTCTGTCAATTCCACCCAGTGCCAAAAAGACCTCAGGAGACATAGATTGTAAATGTATTTTATTTTGTAAGCAACAATCAAAATATATTTGTGTTACTGATTTCTTCAAATATTAAACGGGATCTTAACAAAATTTGTCCACTTTGATGTATTCTTATACAACTTTGGAATCTGCAAAGACCCTGACTAAAGGAATAGAAGTAATTGCACAATGGAGAGTGAAGGTGTTACAGTGCTGCAAATGATGCCAGATGTCTTACTTTTAGCCAAATGCACCTTCAGAGGTCCCTTGATTTTGAGCATTAGGAACAGAGGACTATACACTGAAAGTATCACTAAAAGCTTTTTCATTACTTTATTTAAATACAACAGTATCCAACATAGCTGCTAAACACTGGACAATATTTGAAGTCATAAGTACATCCACATGTTCCTCCAAATGACGTTTGGGGTCCTAAAAGAAAAAAAGAATAAGGAAAGGGAAAAAAAAACCAAGAACCATATTACTGGTAGATGAATTGCTTAGATTTTTTTTCAGTAGCTGATGAAATCGGTAAAGAAAGCCAAACTTAAATGTATATATGTATTTTAAAATTTTGTTTTCCTAATATACTATTACATTTTCAGGATTACTAAATCTGTTAACATGTTAAGGAGCTGATAAAATAAATGAAAGGTTGATTTACACAATGTTATGATTGTAGCAGAAATTATAAAGAGTCACAAGGAATTCTATACAGTTTGAAATCATCTGATAAAAAAGTTAAGAGCATTTTATATGTATGCATAAACCTGATTATAGGTGTATATTTTCTGCCACTCACATATATTCAATGTCTGAGAGGGTACTTTGCTCAAAACAGACACATACCAATAGATAAGAGTTCAATGTGAATCTCATCACTTCCTCTATAATTTTAATTTAATTTCTATATGATTTTAATATTTCACAAATAGTACTTTAAATCAGAAATACTCTTGGATCAAAAGTCACTATTAGTAACAAAAATTTAAATACAATTTGAATCAATTCTAAAATGTTAAGAATATTTCATGTAGCTATTTTGAAAAAATGTATCACAGAGAAGAATACAGATACAATCTGTTAATTTATACCTGATCAAATCTATATTTGAAATATGAGTTTAAAATAAGGCTTAAAGTTGCACTGTAATAAAGGAAGTTAAAATGCTTAATATACATTTATGTTTAAGGCTGAGCTGATTGAAATATTTCAGCTAAAAACTTGAAAGCTTTGATATAAAGGGTATACACTGTACAAAATAAAAAATTCTCAATTAAAGCATTATTTTGCTAAAATACCAAGAATCTTAACTTTAAAAAAATGTTCACCACTGAAATTACTTCTTGGCTGTTGCTTTCTGAACTACAATTTCAATACGTTGATTTCTTTAAAACACCCAGAGATACAACACAGTACAGATAATTTCAAATAACTAGACCATAATATTAAATTTTCTTAAGTTAAAAAAAAAACAAGCCTTAGGGCACTTTAGGTGAATGAGTCTAACACTGGCGAGAGAAAAAGACACTGGTCTGATTCCATTATAGCCAGTTTTGCCTTTGCCATGCAGTAGGCCAAACCAGTGAAGTACGATATTTTAAAAAATGATTCTGATCATTATTAAACTTTGCAATTATGTATTTTTTCAGTTTCACTTTTAATTTACTCCTTTTATTTGCTGCTAACTGTTAAATTGAATCCACATCAAGAAACTATAGCATCAGAGTTATTTATTCGAGAAATAGTTACTGAATGCTAGGTTCCAAGTTGGTGATCTAATATTACATATTAGAATAAAATATGTAGTGGGAAAAGACAACAAGGGTGACTGTATCATACCGGATGAAAGAATAAGATGAATTAGATCTCATTTTGGTTTGGGAGGATTTCTACTGTTATTTAAACCATAATATTCAGAATCCAGTGGGATTTGACTTCATCAATTATGATATTTAAGTTAGAACCTTTGCCCCTACTGCTCTATTGGAGTAACTGGTTTTGCAGCAAATTGGTAACACACTTCCCGCAGTTATCTACATTACTTCTTGTGGCAGCTGGGTGATTCTTAGAGATTTCCCATCCAAGAATGGTCCTGGCCCAAACCTACATAGCTTGTGAGATGTGATGGGATCAGAGCATATGGTAGGATGGCTGAAAGCAAAGACAGCTTAGTGTCTTGCATCTGAAATATCAAGATTCTGCCAACATCAGCAATATGATAACCATGTTCCATGAAATGAAAAAATGTAATCAACATTCTTTAAAAAAACAGTCTAATTAATCTGTAGATTCTTTTAATTGGTTGGTGTGTTCCCCCCCAACCTTCAGAAAAATAGGAACTAAAATATATATTTCATCTTGGTAAAGTGAAAGAGCAAATACTTGAAACCCTTTCTCTTCACTCAGTAAAATCCAACAGGGCTTTAAGCTTTCTCAAGAATATTACCTATAAATTTAAGTCTACATATTGACAGATTATATATCATTTTAAAAACTGTTATGTATGAAATAAACCCACCATTCTATTATCTTCAAGGATAATATTATTTCAGATAAAAATAATACTTGGAAAAGTAACTCAAGATGCAAATTTCCTAATTTATTTCTATTATTTTCACTGAAGATAGTATCTCATAGGTATATATTTGTGATTTACTTCTCTATAGCTGGCAAAAAGACTCTGACATCAAATAATTCAGTGACCTTTAAATCGCATCACATTTACATGACAGAAGAAAAATGTAGAGTGAACACAGGGAAAAAAAATCATACAGGATTCAAAATAGTTTTAACTCTCAAGAACATGTTATTATGTGACTATATAACCTATTACAGCACACCTCACCTGCTTGCCAACATTCTTTATTGCCAGCTGTTCAGGGGTCATCTTATCTTCTTCTTCTACAGCCTGTGATTGAAACACAAAGGACAGAGTTTCAATTCTAAATGTGCTTTTCCTACTGCAAAATAATCGAAGATGATGATGATCATTAATCTTCATTCACAGTTTCTTTTATTCAAGCAATTTATTGGGCAAAAAAGCAATTCTGCTAATCCTTCAGGGTAATAAAAACTATCACCACCATCATTTTGAAAACAGACTTAAGAAATTTGTCCAAAACCACCCCCCAAAACTGAAAATATCAAATTGGATCACCAAATGGGAGTGTTAACCATTTGGAAACTGTTATGGAATTATCTGATGGATGGCTAAACTGGAAGAAGGAAGAACCTAAGGCAGCTGCTTGTGGCACTGGGGCACTAACTAGTTTATTTTGTTTTCTTTTCCTACTTTCTGTATGTTTCTCCCACAATTTCCTATTGTTTTTGTCTCCTTTTTCTTGTCAGCCAAACCCATGCATACCCAGTATCTATTAGGAGGCTTCCCAGGTGGCACTAGTGGTAAAGAATCCATCTGCCAAGGCAGGAGACCTAAGACACACAAGTTCAGTCCCTGGGTGGGGAAGATCCCCTGGAGGAGGGCATGGCAACCCACTCCAGTATTCTTGCCTGGATAATCCCATGGACAGAGAAGCCTGGCAGTCTACAGTCCAGGGGTTCACAAAGAGTCAGACACGACTGAGCAACTAAGCACAGCACAGCAAAACACTTAGGATCAAGGACCTGCTGATGACTTTTGATCCACACCTAACAGATCATATAGTATCTTCCCTTAATACTTTCACATATTTAAATCTCTAAAAGTAAAATATGTATTCAGAAAAATTTCTCATTTCTCCACATGATTTTTCATAATCATGAAGAAATAGAGTAATCTGAGGTTTTCAACACCAAAAAATTACTTGAATTAAATGCCAAATCAAGTAAAAATTGAATCACTCAAACCATATAAACAAATCACTTTCTACTATTTTCAGAGTCAGCTACAAACTTTTATGTGTATGATCATAAATTTTCTAGCAGAATAATTTTGAAATAATTAAAGCATTTATATTAGCTACCACTCTTGCCCTCTACCCTAATAATGGCACCACCACATAAACTCTTTATTGAGAATTCTAAGTTTAAGGAACCTCCTTAACAGTTTTGAGTATGCCACTGCCTGAAACTAGGACTCTGCCTCAGGTGAACTCCTACTCTATGATTTATTCATAGCATTTTAATAAATTGAAAATGAAGAAAATTTAAGTATCATCAATCTTAAGAAATAACACCACAGCACTTAATATGGTTACAAAGAGTGGGGGGTGGGCCGTGAGAAGGTAGGGGTAGAAAGCGGGAAACCAAAATCCCAGTGAGGGTTAGATTTGGATACTCTAAACTTAATAATCTCATAGCTGCCAAATTTCTTCATGTGTGAACAATGAACATGTAGGAAATGCAATCATCAGACATTTCCCATAAACCGGGAAGTTTGGCTGCATTTCACACCTTCTTAATAGTTTTGTAAACAGAGAACTTGAAAATGAGCAAAGATGGCAAGTATCTAATTTTATAAATGGACAAACTATCTGGAGAATTTTCCCCAGTAGAACCAGCCTAAAGAGAAAAGATGGTGAATAAGTATTGTATCTATCTACTGATTATTAAAAGGATCCTTACTTAAAATACATCATTAGGAAATATATTTATGACTCATAAGACTGAAAGAAGAGAAAATAAGTTAATAACACTCCAAATCCAGAATTCCCTAGACAGAGAATATGTTCATTTTCAGAGTCAGATGTCACTCATTATTCTTAGCTAGTTAAAACAAGAATCTCCAAAATTGTGTCTCCCATTATCTTAGTGTCTTACATACATGTAAGCACTGGCAACATATAAGAAGTTTGTCTTTCTAAATTACCTTTACGAATCATGACACTGTATCTTACCAATCTGAAAACATTAGATGAATGGAACCATTCACATAAGTTTGTACTCTATATCCATTCAGTGTTAGTTGTTCCATGCTCATGCCAACAATAGTACTTTACAGTATTGGAAGGAGGTAAGGGTTTTGAAATTTGGCTCAAAATACCAATCCATGTACAAAACAGTAATTATGCAGTATTTTGGAGTGTTGCAAATATCAAAGATGGCAGACATGCAAAGATGAAAGTAAAAAACCACATAAAGCACTGATCTTATTTGAAAGGTTAAACAGAATATAAGAATAAAAAGAATATAAAAAGCTCTCACTCAGTTTTTAAAATCTTTTATATCATTTAACCACTTTACCAATTAGTTTTTCCATTTCCAATAATTAAAAGAGAGAGTTCACAAACTCTTTGAGAAGTGCAGATGGTAAAAAGTACTCCCAGCCATAGATGCCATCTGGAAAATGAGGAGCAGCTGTAGATTTAGGCATATACGAAGGTTGCAAACCCCCATGACAAAAGAGTAAGCACATCTCTTACATTCTGAGATAGACCAGATCATCACGACAAACCCCTCAATATTTTCTCCATCTACCTAAGTTACCTTCATCACTTTACCATTCTGGGCAAGACCAGTTTGTCTTCATTCTGGCTAGTCACCAGGAAAAATTAAGAAATGGTACCAGCAGAAACAAATGAAATTCAGGCACAGGCAATGTCCTCACTAGGGGAACTTCTGTGTTTATGGCAACTTCTGTGATTTGGCATCAAATTTTGCTTTTGCATTCGTGCTCTTCGGTTTACTCAACCAACAAAAAAGCACTGAAAATGTTTGTGGCTATTCACACTAGAAACGTTTTTAACAGTTTATCAACAAAGACCCCCAGATGGCTATCCCATCATGCATGGTCTGCACAGTTCTAAGAAATTCCTGGAATTTTGTCTGTTATGTTATCACAATCCCCTCAGACGTATCCCTTTTCTTAAAGAAGCTTTTACCAAACCCATTAATCTCACTGTCTTTTTTTCTGGTAATGGTTAAATTTCTCAAATAGAAAACCTCTGTTTTAAATTTGACCATTTTATTTTCCCTTTGACAAACATGGACTGGATCCTTGGCACTTCATTAATATGATTTTAAGGATCTCTCCACCTTGTAAATTCCAATAGATTCTGTTTCCCTGGACTTTCTGAAGAGCTTTTCTAATACACCCTTTTCCTTTTTAATTCTTTAACCTCTGCTTTTATGACATCATGTCTCTTATTTCACTTTACTGTTGTTCAGTCACCAAGTCGTGTCTAATTCTTTGCAACCCCATGGACTGGAGCATGCCAGGATTCCCTGCTTTCACTATCTCCCAGAGTTTGCTCAAACTCATGTCCATTAAGTTGGTGATACCAGGCAATCATTCTGCCCAAGCCCATTTCTTGGGCTTCTTTTTTTCCCTTTGACATGTTTGCTGTATTCACTCTATAACATGCCATGCTCCCAATTAAGCACATGCTTTATAAAAATCACATGTATGGTATATTATTTCATCACTAAACAATCTCTGCATAACTGCCAGTGAATGTAACATAGGCATTTTACTTTTTTCTTGATTTTTATAGAGTCAATGAAATGACTATTTAACTGAAAATCACATTATGGGTTATGAGGATTGAGAGTAAGTTTAAAGAAATGGCTTTTATAAAACATACTTGGGAAAGCAAAATTAACAAACATGAAACAATTAGAAAACTCTCTGAGAAAGTATTACAGGTGTGAATATGGAGAACAAAAAAATGGGTTTCCTACAATCACTAGCAATTAAACGTTAACATATACATAGTAATTTACAGAATCCTTAAAACATTCCAGTGAAACAGTTAATCTACATTTTTACATAAAGAAATTAGGCACTATCTCCTTCCTATATGTTAATTACATCAATATTTATACTATAAATTTTCTTTCTAACTCTCCCTTTGAAAGTGCTTATAACACTCCAGTACATTTCATGCATGTCCTCAAGAGTAGAATTTTCATTATTTTACATATTAGTAAGTAACTATTAAGTACTCACTACAAGTAAGACAGTTCTTCAAGAAGGTCACATTTGAGGTTTACTTTACCTGCTATAAATCTCAAATTATAATACAGTATGAAATAAACAAAAAAGGAGTATACTCAATGAATGATGGGGACACACAGCCAATATTAAGTCACAATAAAATTGTGACTTAAATATAGTCCTATCTATCTCCAAAGACCTCAAAGCAACATTCATGGCAATTTGGGAAATAATTCGTTTTTAATGACACATTGAATAAAGCAAACCCATGATTTATTAAGTGACCCTGAACAGTGTAAATTCTTTCTAAAAATACTAAAAGGAATCCAACTTTAAAATGTAATTATATAAAACATATAAAGAGCATATGTGTGTGCCCATACAAGTGTTGTATGCATAATAGAAACTGTAGTTTAGCTTGTAGAAAAAATTTCTGTGGCAGAGTCTACTACTAGTTACATACCCAATATACGTCTTTTCCTTCTTTTATAATATAGCCTTGATTTTATTAAACGCAGCTATGCTCCCAGATAAAAGACTGTATTATAGAGCCTTTCTCAAAGCGAAGTATGTCCACTTGATTAAGTTCTGCCAATGAGATATAATCAAAAGTGCTGTGTGGGACTTATAGAAAGGACCCTGAAAAGGAACTGATTTATCTGAGGAGTATCCTTTTTTGCCCCTGCATTTCTTCCTGTTGCTTGAAACTCAGATGGGATGGCTAAAGCTTCAGCAACCACCAGGAATCACGAGGAAATACAAAGGACAAAAGCCAATACAGGGAAAGTGGGACAAAAGATGGAGATACTGGGTGTGCAGTAATTTCAAAGTTTCACATGGCCTTGAACTGCTTGCAAGAGATACACACTCCTATCTTGTTTAAGCCATTGTTCCTGCTGCTAAGTCGCTTCAGTCATGTCCGACCCTGTAAGACCCCAGGGATGGCAGCCCACCAGGCTCCGCCATCCCTGGGATTCTCCAGGCAAGAACACTGGAGTGGGTTGCCATTCCTTCTCCAGTGCAGGAAAGTGAAAAGTGAAAGAAGTCGCTCAGTCGTGTCCGACTCTTTGCAACCCCATGGACTGCAGCCTACCAGGCTCCTCCGTCCATGGGATTTTCCAGGCAAGAGTACTGGAGTGGGGTGCCATTGCCTTCTCCATTGTTACTTCAAGCTAACACAATCTTAGTAAAACATACCTGGTGCAAAAACTGAAAAAAATCCACGATTTACATGAAGGATAAAATTCCCCTACCGTCCACCTTGGAGGTAACACTGTTAACAGCATAATACATTGAGATATATGAGAGATAGAGAGGTTATCACTGGAAAATGGAGGGAAGGTAACATAGCAGGAACTTTTAATATTGCTACACAATTTTGTCTTATATATATAAGTTTAAAATATTTTCTTAAGTTAGTACTTATAGAATTTCATTCTTCATAATAAATCCTTAAAAGAGAACATGTTGGCTTAAAAAGCTACATGCACTTAAAAGTGAAAGATAAAATGGGAGATGGCCTTCAAAAATGTCATATATCAATCTTTCTTTTCCTACTAGTGACAAATTCTCCCAAACCACTTTTTTTCTATTTGAAAAGAAAAAAGAAACTACTTATATTATTAACTTTTTCTCTGAATACTTTATAATAAAGTTGAACTTTTTTTCATGTTTATATGTCACTTGTCTTCAGTGAGTTTTCCAGTTTTGTTATCAATTATTGTTTTTTAAAATTATTTTGTAGGAATTATGTGTCTTTTATGTACTCTTTGGATAGTAGCCTTTTCTGCGTTATAGGTATAAATATTTTCTGCTGGCTGAACTCCTAACAAGCATTCAATAAATGTCATTTTTATTGCAGACAAATTTTATTGTTAATCAAATATTTAAAAGCTCACTGATATTTTTACTAACAGTAAAGTAACCTTTGGGAAGCTTGACCACATCTTTACAAATATTGAGTCTTCCCTTACAGAAACAAGGGAATTTATTCACAAATGATTTTTTTTTTTACTGTATTTCAAAGAAGTCATATATATTTATACATTTACATTTTTATGGTAGTTATTCCTAGTATTTTGTAATTTTGGATGCTACTGTGAATTGATTTGCCTTTTATAACTCACTTCACCATATGTAACTGCATGGTTACTGTAACCTATATAATTCTCAATCATAATAGTTCTAATAGTATTCTAGTTTGGTTTCATATATTTCTATGTTTGATTGCAAACATATCATACTTAAATAATGATAATCTGGCCTGATTTCCTAATATTTATATATTATTTTGTTTTTCTTATCTTATTGCACTAGCGTAAAACAAGACTTTCTTATTTAATACATCTACTTTAGTAAACCAAATGTAATCATGTAATTACTTATTTTATGTTACATAAAAGTTGTATCCAAACTTTCTTTCAGGTTACTAAGCAGGAAGTTTTTCTACCCAAAATGTAAACTATCAAATCTCTGAATTTATATGTTTGAAAACAAATCTCTTCTACAATTCCTTTTTTCACTGGTGTACTTATTTACAAATATCTAATCAAATATCATCAGTTTTGAAATACTGATGTATCTTGGCATGGACAAACTAGTAGATTTGAAATAAAAGAGTTGTGGGTGTTGAAGTTCAGTAATTATAGAGAAATCAACAATTAACAGTTAAGCAGAATCTCAGTGTGGACTTCAACTTGAAGTCAAAAAGTTGATATAAAAGAATTTAATTATTTTCTAACCTTCTTTCACTTTCAGAGCTAACTGGCACCTAACTATAATTACCTTAGTTTAAAACGCCAACCAATTAAAAAGAATACTATGAGGAACTAGTTGTATGGGCCTTTCTTTTTATATTTTAAGTGTTACTAAAAACTCCACCACATTCTCTTTCAATCACAGAGGGAATTACAGCCCCAAATTTGGACTCCTTCATATCACAGCTTACACATTGTTTTCATTTTATAACCAAACCTTACAAGTTTTTGAGTACTACAGAGATTTTTTAAAACTGTAAAATAGGAAAAACTTCTGTGGATGGGCAGCAGTAACCATAAATAGGTTATTTCCTGGCAGTGATACCAATAAGAATTTATTTAAACTTGTAATGTTACAGAGAAATGAAAACCATTCCTACAGTCTGCTGAATAATAAGTCTTAACTTTTTAATTTATAAAAGTTAACTGTTTTAAATATGATAAACGATTTCTTCTCTTTAACCTCTACAACATATACTAGAAACATTATATATATATTTCCCTATAATCTAGAACCAATGGAGATTTCTAGCTGGAACACTATATATAAATCAGGGCAATGCTCTTCAAGTGAAAGTGAAAGTGAAGTCGCTCAGTCGTGTCCAACTCTTTGTGACCCCATGGACTGTAGCCTACCAGGCTCCTCTGTCCATGGGATTTTCCAAGCAATAGTACTGGAGTGGATTGCCATTTCCTTCTCCAGGGGATCTTCCTGACCCAGGGATCGAATCCAGGTCTCCCGCATTGTAGACATACGCTTTATCGTCTAAGCCACCAAGGAAGTCTGCTGGATTTTAGCTTGTATGGGTCCATCAGCATTTTTTCCAAAGCTCTCCATTCTCTCAAAAGACTAGTTGTTAACTCTCAGCAAATCTTATACACTACCTCTTGGCTAATATTTTGTAAGATGTCTTTAAATTAAAAGAAAAAAATTTTTCTTTTTTTTTTTTTGCTGTGACAACTAATATCAGTTTTAACTGTCTCCAAAAGCTCTAACCCTTGCTGTCAATTTTTAGTCTCACTTAGTGAACTGCTTATTTAAATTCTATTCTTCTTTTTTGCCACACTGTGGCTTGTGGGATCTTAGTTCTCTGACCATGGATTAAATCTGTACCCTCAGCAGTTAAAGTGTGGAATCCTAACTAATGGACTGCCAAGGAATTCCTTGTTTAATCTCCTTATATCCTTTCTCAATCTTTCAGTGCATGCATGTGTGCTAAGTAGCTTCAGCTGTGTCTGACTCTGTGCGACCCTATAAACTATAGCCCACCAGGCGCTCCTCTGTCCATGAGATTCTCCAGGCAAGAATACTGGAGTGTTCTGCCATGCTCTCCTCCAGGGGATCCCCCCGACCCAGGGATCAAACCTGCATCTCCTTCACTGCAGGCAGATTTTTTTACCAGGGAAGCCCCTCGATCTTTCTACTTCTACCTAAATTGGAAATGTTAACCTTGTTAACATACTTCAAGTTACCTAGGCAGGAGAACTTTAATTCATCTTGGAGTCCTTCTTTCACCTTATCTATCCAACTGGCATATTTTATTTTACTAATCTGTTGATACCTCTGTTCCTACTACCACTGCTATAATCCACACAGACACTTACTACCTTTTGTTTGGGTAACAGGAAGTTCCTCCTAAGAAGAATCTCCATTTCAAATCTCCTCTTACAATACTTTCTTCTATACCCTTGTTAAATTATGTTTCTAAAGTCAGGTTCTGGGTATATCATCCCCCTAATCAAAAAATAAACTATCCAGACTGTTACTTGACTTCAGTAATTAAAAAATCTCTATTCCCCACTATTTACCCTTTTATGTACATGCTTCTTAAGTACTCTACCCAAACACAGCTTCCTAAAAGATGCCCTTGCCTATTTTGTCTCCGAGTCTTTGCTCATGACATTCAGCTGGCTTGGGGTAACATTTCTTTGTATTTCCAAATCTTACTCATGCTTTAAGGTCCAGTTCAAACATTATTATTTTCTAAAACAGCATCTTGGGTCTTTCCCAGCTGAAAGGAAAAAGCTTTGAACTACAGGACTTCACCTGCACTTCTCTACGGCAGTGTTCTCTAAGTTCTAACTTGAATGGGTATACACATTTCCTGGAAATCTTGTTAAAATGTAGATTCTGATTTAGTAGGTCAAAGAGCCTGCATTTCTAACAAGATTACAAGTGAAACTGATGCAGCTGGTCTGTGGAAAATTTGAATACTAAGGTGTTATCAAACACACCGGTTATGGTCTAGTACTCTGGTACTGAACTTGTCTTACTGCTCTTGGTTTCCTAAAAATGAAGGAAGAATCCCTGTTTTCACTGAAAACTGTTCAGAAGATATTTGATAAATATTTGTAACCATAACAGTGTACATGCAGTATGTATATATGTTTTACAAATCACAGTTTTCGATCCTTTAATAGATCGCAAGCTGTATGTCCATGTACATAGTATGTATATATGTAACTGAAGCAGAATGGAATCAATTCAAATGAGAAAGAAAATAGAATATATCATTTGTGAAAGGGTAAATATTGTTTCATAGAACTTCTGTTGTAATCCCTGGAGAAGGGAAAGGCTACCGACTCCAGTATTCTGGCCTGGAGAATTCCATGGACACTATAGTCCCATAGGCTTGCAAAGAGTCGGACACAACTGAATAACTTTCATTTCACTTTACTTCTGTTGTAATACACATACATACAAATACATTGCATGTATTGGGTTGAAATGTAAAATCTATTCTTTATATGGATTTTTGTCAAAAAAGTAGAAAAACATGTTATGAGTTGAACCATGTCCACCCTAAAAGGATACATTGAAATCATAACCTTGGTTATAGCTTAGAACTATGCTGCTACAAACCAAAGAATACCTGGGGACCAACAGAAGATGGAAAAGAAAAGGAAGGACACTCCCCTGCTAGAGGCTACACAGGGAGGCTTGATTTTGGACTTCTAGCTTCACATTGTAAAAGAACAGAAATTTGTGAATAAAATATTATCATGACCACGTATATTTGTGTGCGTGTGTGCATGTGATCAGTCTTTCAGTCACATCCGACTTTTTGCAACCCTATGGACTGTACCCTGCCAGGCTCTTCTGACCATGAGATTTCCCAGGCAAGAATACTGGAGTGGTTTGCCATTTCCTATTCCAGGGGATCTTCCGGAACCAGGAATCGAATCCAGGTCTCCTGTGTCTCCTACATTGGCCGGTGGATTCTTCACCACTGAGCCACCTGGAAAGCCCCACATACACTTTAGCATACAATCAACATTTTTAGGAGAGTCTCGAAATTATAACTTTTCGTACATCCTCATATGAAGTGGTCTCTCCTTGCTCTTCTCCTTTCTATCATCCTGTTTACTGTCTTCACAGCACTAATTATAATGTATTTTGTTGTGTTTATTTGTTGACTTTCTGTTTCCTCTACCAGAAAATAAATTCCACGAGGATAGGTTTTATTTCTTACTATATCCCCTGAGCCTGACATCTAACTGGTTTCCAATAAATACTTATTTAATGAAAAACAGGGAATTTCATGTTACATGTTATGAAGTATTAAATGCTATTGTTGTTCACATCTCCTTGTTCCTCCTTCCCTCCCAAGAAAAAGTCCTCTGAATAATGGAGAGATTTCAAATGTAAAAGACCATTTTACATGATCTACAACCGGGGCTGGCTAACTACAGGCCATGAGTCAAATCTCACGGGATGCCAATTTTAGTAAATGTTTTACTAAGACACAGCTTTATGCATTCCTTTGTGT
This sequence comes from Neotragus pygmaeus, assembly GCA_006410875.1. Lineage (NCBI taxonomy): Eukaryota > Metazoa > Chordata > Mammalia > Artiodactyla > Bovidae > Neotragus > Neotragus pygmaeus. Next base: position 304,170 of record SJYV01013150.1, on the reverse strand, counting down.
ATTTATTGTCTGGCTACTTTTACTCTGTAACGGCAGAGTTGAGTAGTTGCAACAGACTGGATGGCCTGTAAAGCCTAAAATATTTACTGTTTGATCTGTGAAATATGCCACTCTGCTTTTAACTATTTATATAATGCCTGATATCTAATCGCACATATTCCAAAGGTTATAAGAAATAAACGCTGAAAATAAGTTTTTACCTTATTGTAATTTTTTGCTAATTCCAACATCTCTTTTACCACTGATTCATTATGTTTACAGTGTTCACTGTAGTCCTGAAGTGTCAAACCTTCCATCCAACTCTTCTTATGCAAATTTAATAACATCTAAAAAACAAAGAAAAATTAATTATGCTTCTATACTGAAGAAATTTTTTTTATGTCTTGAAAAACAACTTCACAAACAACTTTTGGAATTAATGAATTTAAATTTAATTTTATTAATTTAAATAAACCCTAAAGAGCATCCTCCTAAATTTATATTAACAAAACTCTAAGGAATACTCCAACCCCATGGCCTTTGCATTGGCTGTTTTCTTTATCTTTCTATACCTTACTTTTCTCACTTCCTTAGAAATAGATGCCACTTCTCACCACCTTATAAAAAAGCCACTCCACACTATCCTAAACATCTTTCTTTCCTTAACCTGTTTTATTATTTTTATAACACTATGAACAGCTGAAACTTGTGTTTTCTTGTTTAGTGCATTTCTCTCTCACTACAGAGAAATCAACAGGGCAAGGACTTTAACTCAAGATCACCAAGGTCTAGATTCTAGAATCTAGATCATAATCTAATCATAGCAAATAATCAATAAGTATATACTGAATGAATGAAACTACCTTGTTATGCATAGGATTTCTAACAGTTCATATAGCCCAGCTTTCAAATATCAAGATAAGGAGGTAAATGCTCCCATTTACTGAATGACTTTGTGTCAGTCTTTCTGAGCCTTTGTTTATATTATCTATGAATTGAAGGCTTGTAGATAATCTCCAAGTTTCCTTCAAATTCTAATGTTCTGTCTATAACTTTTTAAATTTAAATTTTATATCAGAATGAAAAGTCATAAAACTGGGAAGAAAATCAGACAGATTCATCCAGTTTGCAATCACATCAGCAAACTAGGATCAGATCCTATTAATGATCACGGAACTAAGCATCTTAGCTCATTATTTCTTAAACTGGACTCCTATTTCTGAATACATATTCTTGGAAATTCGTCAGTTTTCAAGTTCAAATTCCTAAGACAGTTTTTCTTAAAGTCCTATTCTATAAATAATGTCCTTCAGTTGAGGACTACCAGTGAATAAGAAGAGTTTTCTAAATGATAAAATTAAACAAGATCAAAAAAATGGTGGCTACAGTATGATTGATGTTTTCTTGCTATGAAAACCAGTATACTTTATTTAACTTTTTATTTTGTATTGGAGTATACCAATTAGATTCAGGGGAACAGCAAATGGACTCAGCCATATGTATACATATAACCATTCTCCCCCAAAGTCCCCTCCCATCCAGGCTGTCATATACCATTAAACAGAGTTCCCTGTGCTATAGCACAGTAGGTCCTAGAAGCAGTATACTTTAAGTGAGATCCACAAGGCACGAGGCTCTAAAGACATAGTCAGAAGTGAGTTTAGTTTAAAAGAACTATTTGCAGCTAAAATCAGTACACAGTTTTCCTTATGCTGAAGAATAAGCTACAAATCAAAATCACCTATGAGAACTTTCAAGACACAAAAGCTCCAAATTCCCTGATTCCTCCCCAAGGGCTTATGGAGGCAAGAGTAGTTTGAAAAAACCTGGAAAACTTCTGCACATGTAGCCCCAATTTCTTTGATTGCTTCCCATCTTCACCATGGATAATGTTTTAGAAAATACATCTTCAGGAAATTTTGGTGCAGTTGCAACTACCAATGTTATAAGAAAGTGAAAGTGTTATTCGCTCACTTGTGTCCAGCTGTCCAGCTCTTTGCGACTGCATGGACTGTAGCCCACCAGGTTCCTCTTCTATGGAATTCTCCAAGCAAGAATACTGGAGTGAGTTGCCATTTCCTTCTCCAGGGGATCTTCCCAACCCAGGGAATGCTATAAAGCTATAAATGCAATATAGCTATATATATACCAATGTTATAAAGCTACCTATAATTGTTGAGAACAGGCTTTTTGTACACTTCAAAAGGAAACCAAAAAATTTCCCAAAGAGCAAAATATCCCACCCTGCCTGGACAAGGATTGCACTGGGCCCCTCAGGTAAGACTTGGAGTTAAGTATACAGGTTGGTGGGATAAGAATGAAGGCAGGGGCTTTTGACATTAAGAAAGCACATGAACTGAGCTATGCTAGGAACATGAATATACTATTAATTAATTATTTATATGTGTGCTTTTTTTATATCAAGGATGGTAGCTAAGGTATCAAGAATGGATACTATAAAAGAAAGAAGAAAAAGAAAGTCTGATGTAATTAGATGGATATTTCCAAACAGTTGGGTCTCAGATAAAAGACTGACAATATATTTATAATATATTTATGTATCTGAATGAATTTTTCAGTTTTTTACAATGCATTTTTCTGAGTGGTACCCTTTTAACCATGGCCTGCACCTAGCCTACATAAAATTAAAGTGTCGAAAATGTACTTTCAGTTATCAACTAAATCTACCAAAGCTGGTATGAACTTTGGAACAAAAGCAAACATGGAAGAGAGCTTTATGGCTCTGTGTCTCCCCTCAGGTCAAGGAAGAACTGGCCCCCTGCAGCACCTCACTCAAATAATGCTCAAGCACCTAGGACCTTTGAGGGAGTTTATTGGTGGCTTAGATGTTTTAAATCAATAGTTTATCAAACTTCAGAAAATCTTACATGGCACATGCTCCCCACAAAATATAAATGAGCCAGAAAATGGAAGTGATTTGGTTGAGAGTATTATAGGGAGCCCTCTTATTCCACTTCCCACACACCATATGCACTAGAATCCCTTCTAAGGTAACTCTGTGGGGAACACTTTCAACTAGTAAGAAGATCTTGTTTACTACTGATTACTTATCATGTTTGAACTTCAGAGTGCATGCAGCATTCAAAGCTTATTGGCTGTCAACAGTACTCACGCTCTTTAAGACTTTTTAAAGTATTTCTCAGAGAGAAATGCAAGAAGCCTATTTGAAGGATGACCAATTGCAGTAATAAAGAAAGAAAACAGCAATTCAGATTATAATTTCAAAAAGCAATAGGCAGAATATTTCTAACTAGTTGAGAGAAAAATGTACTCAAGATAACTCTAAATTAGTAGAGGCTAAAGAATGCTAATTCATCAAGATCCTAGGTAATTTGTATCAAATTTTACCCAAAAAAGATGTCCTTTTCATTATAGGGGACTGGAATGCAAAAGTAGGAAGTCAAGAAACACCTGGAGTAACAGGCAGATTTGGCCTTGGAGTACAGAATGAAGCAGGCCAAAGGCTAATAGAGTTTCCAAGAGAACAAACTGGTCATTGCAAACACCCTCTTCCAACAATACAAGAGAAGACTCTACACATGGACATTACCAGATGGTCAACACCGAAATCAGATTGATTATATTCTTTGCAGCCAAAGACGGAGAAGCTCTATACACTCAGCAAAAACATGATCGGGAACCGACTGTGGCTCAGATCATGAAGTTTTTATTGCTAAATTTAGACTTAAATTGAACAAAGTGAGGAAAACCAGTGACCATTCAGGTATGACCTAAATCAAATCCCTTATACAGTGGAAGTGAGAAATAGATTTAAGAGACTAGATCTGATAGACAGTGGCTGATGAACTATGGACAGAGGTTCGTGACAATGTACAGGAGACAGGGATCAAGACCATCTCCATAAAAAGAAATGCAAAAAGGCAAAATGGCTATCCGAGGAGGCCTTACAAATAGCTGTGAAAAGAAGAGAAGTGAAAAACAAAGGAAAAAAGGAAACACATAAGCATCTGAATGCAGAGTTCCAAAACATAGCAAGGAGAGATAAGAAAGGCTTCCTCAGCGATCAATGCAAAAAAATAGAGAAAAGCAATAGAATGGAAAATACTAGAGATCTCTTTAAGAAAATTAGAGATACCAAGGGAACATTTCATGCAAAGATGGGCTCAATAAAGGACAGAAATGGTATGGACCTAACAGAAGCATAAGATATTAAAAAGAAGTGGCAAGAAGACACAGGAGAACTATATAAAAAAGATCTTCACGACCCAGATAATCACAATGGTGTGATTACTCACCTTGAGCCAGACATCCTGGAATGTGAAGTCAAGTGGCCTTAGGAAGCATCATTACAAACAAAGCTAGTGGAGGTGATGGAATTCCGGTAGAGCTATTTCAAATCTTAAAAGATGCTGCTACGAAAATGCTGTGGTCAATATGTCAGCAAATTTGGAAAACTCAGCAGGGGCCACAGGACTGGAAAAGGTCAGTTTTCATTCCAATCCCAAAGAAAGGCAATGCCAAAGAATGCTCAAACTACCTCACAATTGCACTCATCTCACACACTAGTAAAGTAATGCTCAAAATTCTTCAAGCCAGGCTTCAACAATACGTGAACTGTGAACTTCCAGATGTTCAAACTGGTTTTGGAAAAGGCAGAGGAACCAGAGATCAAATTGCCAACATCTGCTGGATCATGGAAAAAGCAAGAGAGTTCCAGAAAAACATCTACTTCTGCTTTATTGACTATGCCAAAGCCTTTGACTGTGTGGATTACAACAAAATGTGGAAAATCCTTNGAAGGACTGATGTTGAAGCTGAGACTCCAACACTTTGGCCACCTGATGCAAAGAGCTGACTCATTAGAAAAGACCCTAATGCTGGGAAAGATTCAGGGCAGGAGGAGAAGGGGACAACAAAGGATGATATGGTTGGATGGCATCACCGACTCAATGGACATGAGTTTGGGTAAACTCAGGTAGTTGGTGACAGACATGGAGGCCTGGTTTGCTGTAGTTCATGGGGTCGCAAAGAGTCGGACACGACTGAGCAACTGAACTGAAAAAATGCTAATTCATCAAGATGCTACGTAATTTTCAAAGTATCAAATATTACTATTTTAAAAAGGTGTACAAATTTAGATCTGAATATCTGAAAATCCTTAAAATGCATTTCCCTTTTGACTCACTCATCCTAAGTAACCATGGTACTTTTAAAAAAACACAATACAGTTACAATCTAACTTATTCTTTTCAAATTTGGAAAGTTATCTATTGAGCAATTTAGTGACAAAAGGTCATTTTTATGGACAAGATAAATTAATCAGAAAAATCACAGAACTAGAAGAAAGATTTTTATAATTTATCATAAAACCAAGCTGGAATGTTTGTTTCCTACTTCTTCCTCTGCTTTAGCACATAGCAAGAAGTTAAAACTGTCTTTCAGTTTGTCCAGTAAAATATTCCTTTATTTTATGCTGCAATTCAAGAGGAATGAAAAAACTTTTGAATACAATAAATGAAAGAGGTCAATAATTTAAATTCAAATAAATCAGGTAATAGTTCAATTGTTTGAAATAGACATTTTTCTTCCTCAAAGGTAAAAAATTTAAGCTCACCTTCTGTTCCAATTCATTTTTCCGATAGTTAATAGTAATGGAATAATAATGTCTGTTTAGTCCATGAATTAATGCCTATATAGATAAATGATTGGAAAAAGGACAAATTAGTATTTTTCATCTAATAAAATAAATACAGCTGTTTGAAACTATTGACACATCCAGTAGACAATACCTTTATATCTTCTAAACATGACTTTTTATCCAAAATAAATATTACACTATTTTTTTTCTCAGCTAAAGTTTAGGAGTGAGGTTCTGAGTTATTGGGCACACATTCTTTAAAGCATGATATAGCAGCACAGATTAAACAGTTTTAGTAGCCTTGCTCAGAGTTAGATACAGTTTGACTTCATCATTATCTAACTTAGAAATTAACTATTCATAATTTAGAAATAGCACATAATTTATTAAGTCTAATTTTATGATCATCTAGGCAGGGGCTCTTTCTTACTTAGAGAAAAGCCTAAAAAGCTGTAACAAAATAATTATTCCTTCACCCACAACATTAATCTGGAGTTTCCCTTTTTAATTCATTTCTAATATTTGAAAAGTAACTGTACATGTCTCTAAATTAATAAAATGGAATCTGTTCTGTACTGGCTCTAGTGACAGGCAATCTCACTAAGCAGTACTTGTAGATATCACTTGGGTTAAATTTATATTTATTATTGTCCCTATTCATCTTTCATACTGCTTGCGTTAGTTTTACTACTTTTATCCAAATACCGTAATTGAAAATCAAGTAGCTAGTGCCTTCAAGTTCAAAAGTGGGAATTTCAGCAGAAAAGTTGAATCTCTAAAATATGGACCTGTCTGTTTCCCCATTTGGCTAATGGAAACTTCTTTCCACTGTACTTGATCACCAAGAAAAACAGGGAGACCATAATAAAAACGTAAGCTAATGGCATGGTTTTATTAAGAAACAATAACCCTGCATGTACTGGAAATGCTTCACAACTGCTTAAATAACTTAGCAGCAGAGGTTCAAATGAGGTCCAGAACAGTTTCTATGGATGCCTTAATCAGCCTTCTAAGACATTAAAGCACAGAAATATACATGGGATACATTTTCAAGTACAAAAACAAAAATGACTTTGGGGTTAACTCTCAGGAATCTAAAGATAAACTATAATTAGATTTTTATAGTGTAGTCTTAAGGTGCTGAGGTAAAAAAAAAGGGGGTAGAAGAAAACATTTGATGAGCACCTGGCATCTGCTTTACAAAATAAGTCTTCTAATCTTCAAAACAACCCAGTAAGGTAGGCTGGTTCCGTGTGTATTTCTGACAGACAAAGTAATAAGACACTAATCTCAATTCGTACTAGTTTCTACCTAATAAAAGGCAAAGCTGGGGTCTGAGCCTAAGACTTTTTGACTACAAAGCCCATGTTTTTTCTACCATACTATGATGCTACAATATATCTCAGAAATTCTTAAATTCTTTGTACTTTAAAAATGAGAATGAAAACAGCATAGTCTTATTATTAAATTTTGCTAGCAAAATCACCCCACCAAATACTAACCCATCTTAGATTATGTACTGCAAAAATCCATTCTCATATTTCTAACATCTGCTATAATAAAACAGTTGACATGTGAAATTAAAGCACTAAGAGGATCTATTAAATCCTTATTCATTTCAATAATCAAGAACAGTGAGCTAAATTTCAGTGCATAGATATGTGTACTACTGTGAGGATCAAACAGTGGGGCTAATCAGTGCCTCCTTTAAATGGTACTCAACTTTATGCAAATTAGGAAGTACATCCTCTGGGTGGAAGAATTTAAAGAAAAGGTGCCCAAGTGCTCCAAGCAGACACAGCCGGGCTAGAGAGAGAAGCTTAGGCTAGATTTCAGGTGCCAACTGACCTCTCATACAAGTGCTTTTATGCTGTGCTCCAACTGTATAATTTTACATAGTGGCCATAAAGCTAGTAATGGTATAGCCAATAGATAAAGAAGTCAGCCAAGTGGGCACGTAGACAGGTCCGCATTTTGGAGATAAACTACTGCTGAAATACACAGTTTAGAACTTGAAGGCACTACCTACTTGATTTTCAATTACGTTTATTCAGATAAAAGTAGTAAAACTAACACAGGTAGTATGAAAGATTAGCAGGAACAATAATAAACAAATATAAATTTAATCCAAATGATATCCTCAAACTATGTTCTAATTTTACTTACTCACCTGCTGCATGCCCCCATTACATTCATCCCAAATCATAAGTAAACTGGCCCCGTGGAGTCCTTCTTCCACATAAACCCAAAAGGCGCAGGCTCTTTTATTTAACTTAGTGAAAAATAAACTTTCTCAAATTCACCAATCTAGTCGATGCTGAATTACAAGTTGTGGCAGCATACACCAAATATAAGATTAGCTTTACCAAGGGGGAGACTAGCTTCTTGAAAGGGCCAAATTGAAAATGCCATAGTATATCAGGCCAACAAAGAAGTTACATATCCAGGAAATTTTGGAGAACATCAATACCTAATTTTTAAATCTACACTTAACAAAACACATGATGGATTTAGGAAAATTTAGGCAATTCTTCATGGCACCCCACTCCAGTGCTCTTGTCTGGAAAATCCCATGGACGGAGGAGCCTGGTGGGCTGCAGTCCATGGGGTGGTGAAGAGTCGTCGGACATGACTGAGTGACTTCACTTTCACTTTTCACTTTCATGCATTGGAGAAGGAAATGGCAACCCATTCCAGTGTTCTTCCCTGGAGAATTCCAGGGATGGGGGAGCCTGGTGGGCTGCCGTCTATGGGGTCGCACAGAGTCAGACAAGACTAAAGCGCCTTAGCAGTAGCAGCAGCAGGCAATTCTTCAGTAAAACAGGATTTTGTCCTGAAGCTCATTCATTAATTATTTGAAAACTCCAACAATTTCTCATAGAAGCACTATTAAAAAGCAAGGTTCTGTTCTATACTGTTTATATTGTGGGCTGTGCTTACAGTGGCTGACCTGGGAAGCCAAAATCACCTTTCAGAGCACTGTTTCTAGGACAATACATTTTAGAATTACTCGAATGGGACTTAGCTTATTTGCTTCATGGATATGCTGACCCTTGTTTTCTTTGCTCAAAAGCTGTCAAAAAGTTTCAAAGAAGGGAGTTCTTCCTAGGTTGAGACTCAATATCTGTGTAAGATGCTATTTATTTTAGACAAAGAGTAATCTGGAGAAGTAACTAGACAAAGAGGAGTTTTGAGATCCCACTGATTTGACTTTCAGGTTATTTCTATATTTAAGTTTATCTTTAGAGTAGAGCTTTATAATTTTGTTGGTATGACAGACCTGAAGAAAAGTACACCAATAATCATTATGGTGAAATCATACTTTCTGGCAATGTCTAGACTACTCAGGAGAAATGAGAAGTTCTAACTTCATTTGCTCACTGTGTGGAAGACAGGCATATTATAAAACACACAGCTGATGAAAGGTGTAATAACCTATTTCTAGGTTCTTGATAGGTTAAAAAAAAGTTTCCTGCTCTTAAGGCATATTTATTTAGATCTAAAGATGAATCTGTTTGCCTTATTTTACACTGATAAACTGAAAGTGTGCTACTAAATATCATCCTTTAAATCATACTTTAAAAGGAAGTTTTCTTTATATAAATAACATAATTGAAAAGAAACAAAACATGTGCTTTGTTCCCTTTTAGGTGGAGAACTAGGGTCCAAATGGCAAATGCAGAAGCGATAATTTTTGCTAAATACTTTTTCATAAGTTTTGAATTTTGAGCTGTATATGTATATTATCTATGCCAAAATTAATGAATTAATGAATCTTCTAAATATAGTATAAAAGGAGAAGCTCTGCTTAGAGTTCCTACAACTCACTAGGTAACCTAGGCAAATCACAGATATGCTGGGCTCAAGTCTCCTCATCTACAAAATGCCCACAATGGTTCTTTCTAGAGCAACTGACTTACAACTGCTTAACAACTACTGAAAATAATGTTTTTCAAAGAGTTTAATTCTGTTAGACAACGCAGTTGTACTCAGAGCTACACTTAAGGGGCTCACAATCCTAGTACAATGCATCTATGCATCAATAGTTAGTAAATTTCCAAGCAGCTGACGACCAATCTTCATACAAACTGTGACCTTTAAGGACTTGAAATGATGAACCATTTTTAGTGAAAAAGGTTTAATAAAATAAATGTTTGCTAATTCTCAATTCTATACATTTGACAGTACCGGTCAATTGTTCCACATACAAAATAGTATTACAGTTACAAACATTAACAGAAAACTCTACAGTATAGGTACACTTTTCACTCTATCGGATATGACTCTATTAGTGACTTCTCCTATTTAAAACATGAAAGTTCGTATAAACTTTGTCTATTAGCTTTGTTTTGTGTAGATACTTCAACATTGCTATCAGTGCTTAAAAGTAACATCTTCTAAAAGCAGTATAGTTCACTGCAAAATGTTTAAGAAATACAGAGAAGAAAAAATAAGAAAAAAATCCATAATCCTATTACCCAAAGGCAATCAGTACTAACATTGTGGTGTAAATACACACGCACAGTTTTTAATATACATTTTTTCAAAGAGGAGAACTTGTATATGTGATTTTATAATCTTTACCTTAACGTGTTTTGAACTTTCCTCAATATATTAAATAGTACTTTACAATATAACCCTAATATTATAGTAAAAAAATCAGCAAAAGCATTAGCAAACACCAGCATGAGGACTGATGGTACCTGGCAGGTTCCTATTCCTACTACTTATAAGTTGGTTTAGGAACAAGATCCCTCTAAACACAAACTAATTTTCCTCCAAAATAAGAGGCATGGCCTTTCTGAAAGGTTTCTGATCCCTGAGGTACAGATTCTGCCAACACATCTTAAAATTCTATTATGAATAACACCATTCACTTCAAGTTCTTCTAGGTTGCTTTCTTTCTACCTTGTCTTAGAAAAGTAAGAAGTTGTATTAAGGTGTGCCCTTGTTCTGTCACTTTTTGGCTTGACCCCATTTGAGTGTTTTACTACTGGAATTGTCTCAAAACTGCAAAGCACCCAGATAGGTATCTTCCTGATGGGTGCTATATAAACTGTGAAATAAATATATGTACAGATTTTAATTGGAAGGCAAAACAAACTAAGAAAAAATGAAAAACAATGATGCTACAGCTGTTATATACACAGGTCCCTTTAACTTCAGTTTGGAAAGCTTCACAAGGTTCACCTTAAATTACAGTCTATCAGTTAAAAAATACAAACTGGATTGATGTAAAAAGAATCAAATTTTAATTATTTAATTACACTCAATTTTTAAGGTTAAACAGCAGCATTTAAATTTAAAAGACAGTATCTGCAACAGGTGGCTGTTGACTTGCAATTAATAGAAACTTCTGGCAGAAACACACCAAGCAGTAATCACAATGATCTTAGACTGTGAGATGCTACTTAACCTTTTGCAAAAAAATAATGAAGCAGTATGATGCTATGGGGGTTTACAAGAAAGGTCATTATCACAGGCTAAACTGGTCCAATAATATACTCTCTTGGAACATGCAAGCATGGGCTTGTCTGTACCCAATCAAAAACACTAGTAGCTTATTTCATACTCATTGTACTATGTAGTTTTCTCTGATGTCTGAAATAATTTTTTCAAAAGCAACACACCTCAATCCTTTGGTAAAAAATTTTTTCACTTTGATAAAGGCTTCAGATGAGTGACTGCTGAAAAACTAAGCATCTGAAAGTATAAAGTTATCAAAGTATAGCCAAGCTTAACCATGGCTAACTGTCAAAGCCACAACTCCCCAAAGACAACCACGTGACAGAGCAAGGTTTCAGAAGCAGAGCAGCAATAGCTACTATAGTGTCTCTGTCCTGTGTGTTCTATTTAACCAAACATGGTATTTCTGTCCTTTTAATTAATCTTCAGAGAAGCAATTAACTATACAGACACAGGTTGTGGTGCATTTAAAAACATATTAAAATAATTTTTGCAGACAATAAAGATTTGTGTAAAAACAATGAGGTATGTGAACGATACAAAGAAAACACTAATCACTCAGGAGGATATTAAGTGTCTAAATAACTTTAATAATGTGCCTGACATTACTAGAAAGAACAAGATACAAACTAATCGAAAGCAGTATGTAGCTGTGTCTTGTATGAATTGTTTTAAAAGCAGGGATTAAGCAAAAAAAATTTTTTTTAATAACTATTTAAGCACTATTTAGGAACTGCTTCTGTGAACCCCTTAAAGTATACAGCAATTTACCATTAGGTACTAAGAGAAAAGTCTATTAACCAATCAATAATGATACTATGATACCTAACACACTCCACTTAAACACCTATCAGTCCTTTACTACATTGTTAACCAACAAAACTGTAAGGTACTCTCAAGATTAAGGATCTACTATGCCCCACAAAAGGATGCCCTCAAACTGTTAGTGAAGTTTAAAGACATCACTAAAAGCAGACTCATATACAACAAATCTAACTTTTGCAACAGTATTTTCATAATCTCCTTTTAAAGCACAAGAAAAATTAATTGCAAAACAAATTAAAAGACTAAGTATTGGATCATAAACTGGTCATTTATAACAGGCTTTTAAAATGTAAAACAGTTTTAACATATAATCAAATACAGGCATTACCTGAATAGACGGCTTGTTTAGGTGACCCAGATTTGAGGTTGTTTGTCTTGGTTCATGTCCTAAGACCATCATATTAGCATTGATCAATCTGAAGGCATCAATAACAACCTGTAAAAACAAGGTGTCAGGTCATTTCTTTTTTAAAAAGCAAGTGATGATGCCAAGCAACAGTGGACAAGGCATGATCAACTTGCATCTGTTTCTGGCCTATTTCCAGAAAATCATTTAATTATAATATTAATAAAAAAGAACCCCTGCTGACTGTGCCATCAGCACACCACCCTCTATCTTGTAATGTAAGGTGACACCAATTATTGCAATTTTCATGAAGCAGTAAAGGAAAATATTAACTTTGCATCTTTATTATTGAAACACGTCATTACTAAACTTACACCAAACAGCCTTCATTGGTGTGCATGTCTGTCACCTAAATTTTACCTAATCAAAATGAATGACAAAGAGAAACTAAAACTGAAAGTGAGCACAAGCTAAGGGACCACATCTAAAGCCCAGCCCTGTCACATCAATTATACCACCACAATACTTGAAATGACAACAAAATTACAACCAGCAAGGCAGGTGCTCCACGTATTCTCTTCTAGTCAGATACCTTTTACTTCTTGTGACTATAAAAAACTTTATACCTAGTCTGATGGCCTTAAATGTCCAAACCACTCTCAAGAATAAGAGGCACAATACAAGAAAACCAAGGTCATCTATGCTTTACATTAGGAACATGGTATAGAATGATACAGTTCTAAGTTCAAAGTAAACAAATAACAATAGGCATTCCCTTTTTGCTAGGTGTGTTCAATATTTTTGTAGAGAAAAACTTCAAATCCTTATATGATACAAATCATCAATTAGCTCTTATATAGTAAGAGATTTAATAAGAATCACCTATTATCTGAATGCTTTTCTCTGTTCATTATCATGGATTTGAAAGAACTTGTTAAAGGTTTTAAATGTTGTTAAGTTTTATGCACTGGGATCTCAAGACACATGTCTCTTTTAGAGAACGTAAATCAATCACCTAGAGAATAAACTCAATACATTTTTTCATATAATCTTAAAGCAGGATACAATAGTATTTCTAGGTTTGCCTTTCAAAGTGCTAAACAACTGAGATTTATCAATGTTTCAAAAGCTGTTGTCAACTAGACTGCTTCTCATTTGTATAATTATTGTTTGAGGATACTAAGTAAAAAAAAAAAAAATCCAAAATAAGTCAACATAAATGTAATAAAGTCTGAAACATCAAGGAAGTAT
>SJYV01013150.1:244307-290607 GCA_006410875.1 Neotragus pygmaeus | reverse complement strand
GTCTGATGGCCTTAAATGTCCAAACCACTCTCAAGAATAAGAGGCACAATACAAGAAAACCAAGGTCATCTATGCTTTACATTAGGAACATGGTATAGAATGATACAGTTCTAAGTTCAAAGTAAACAAATAACAATAGGCATTCCCTTTTTGCTAGGTGTGTTCAATATTTTTGTAGAGAAAAACTTCAAATCCTTATATGATACAAATCATCAATTAGCTCTTATATAGTAAGAGATTTAATAAGAATCACCTATTATCTGAATGCTTTTCTCTGTTCATTATCATGGATTTGAAAGAACTTGTTAAAGGTTTTAAATGTTGTTAAGTTTTATGCACTGGGATCTCAAGACACATGTCTCTTTTAGAGAACGTAAATCAATCACCTAGAGAATAAACTCAATACATTTTTTCATATAATCTTAAAGCAGGATACAATAGTATTTCTAGGTTTGCCTTTCAAAGTGCTAAACAACTGAGATTTATCAATGTTTCAAAAGCTGTTGTCAACTAGACTGCTTCTCATTTGTATAATTATTGTTTGAGGATACTAAGTAAAAAAAAAAAAAAATCCAAAATAAGTCAACTGAAATGTAATAAAGTCTGAAACATCAAGGAAGTATATTACTAAATGCTATATGCCAAGAACAAGACTGAAAGAAAGAGTCACTCTTTCTAAAAAGCTTCCATGAAGGTATGAAAGTACACAAACTTAGATCAAAGCACTATGACAAGTGACACAATCTAAGGCCTCTGTCTACTCCAGCAACCAGATAAATAAATAAATAAATAATCAACCTTGCCTTTTGCTTTTATTTCTAACAGTTTGAATTTCCCCAAAGATTCTTCTTGCCTTAAAATAAAACCAAGTATCCCCAGAACATGCATGATTTAAAAGTTTGTGAAAACTTTTTTCTTTTTATACAATAACTGTAATTCAGTCTTAATTTTCACATTTATGTATAAATAAATATGACCTAGGATTATACCTCTTGCTTACACTTTTTTTCATATTTTCATAAAGCAATAATAAAAATAAGTACTACTATCAAACATGCTTTAATCAGATATTATCAGAAAGTTGTTTAAAAAACATATCAAAGTAAAATTTTCTAACATTTTCTTCTAAAAAGCACATAAAAATAAGATAAAATTTAGGCCAAAGAAGGGGAAAAGAGACTATTCTGATAGAAGTACAACTTAAATAAACATAAAATTAAGAATTGATTCCCTAACCAACAGCAGTAAATGTTTAAGAGCAAAGCATCACTTTGGTCCAATTGTTTTTTAGAATAGTTTGATTCCAAATAGATTTCAGTACAATTTATAGAAAAAGAACACTCCTACAAAACTATGAAAATTCCATTATATATCACAAGATGTATTTTTATATAGAATGCCTTCAAACCAAAGCAGCAAAACAGCTATTTTACAGGAAAAAGTCTCTAATATTTCTCTGGAATATTATAAACAGGTATGAAACTTCATAAAAAGGAAATGGAAATACCAGTTAAACAGATATTGTGACCAGTTAAAATCAATCTGAAATTTAAATTTTTTAATTCTTTTTAAAATTAAGAGAAAAATTCAAGAATTTAATATGCTGTTCCAACCTATGTGAAATTAAATGCTTAGACTGACAATTTCTGACAATATGATAGCCAATAGAAAATGAATAACTACACCAATATCAAAGGAATTTGCGTCCATCACTATAGCAACTGTCTTAAGGAAACTAACATGTTCAACAACCTGCAGACTAAAATTAGATTTAGCATGCAATAAAGATATAAATATGGCAATATAGTTTACATTTTAATTTCTATACAATTTTATAATTGCTTTTTTGCACTGTGAAAATAAGTAAGTTTCTCCTTCAGAACCACTATCAAAATAGACTCATTAATGTCCAGTGCACTAATGAGCAATGGGTGAAGAAGGTGTTAATTATGCCACACTAAGATTCAAGAAAAAGCCCTAGTGAGCACTTGGAGGTGTGTACAAGCTGAAGGCGTTTCTCCATGTTTATGTATTTACAGCATGATGCAACAGAATGACAGCAAAGTGGTCACTCCATGGATGAGGATGGAAATCTTAGATACAATATATTGAACAAAGAACCCCTAGGATTAATTAAGGTATGGGAGGGGGGCAGTGGCAAAATCCATTTTTCAAGCTATATGAATTTTCTGAATGGTATCTTTTAATGCATATATACATTAAACCAGTTCAGCCTATATCATAAGCTTATAAATCCAAAAAGTAATTTAGCCAAAAAACTTTGCCCAAAAAACTCTCTCCTTAATATGTACCAACAAAAACTTCCACCCCAAAGTATGACAAATATTTTCAGGAATATGAGGCTAGACTTTTATAATTCCTTTCCATGCTACAGTCCTACACACCACGTTCAATCTCTGTTCACCAGCCTGACCACTTAATTTTTTCTGGTACAAGTGCCTTGAGACTTTTCAGAGGTCACTGCAACAGTAGACAGCTTATAACAAAACCATTAGCAGTTTGGCTAGCTTAGGGAAACCTCTTACTTTCCTTTTTTGTTTATTATCACTGCATGAATCTGCAGCATATGATAGTTTATAATTTCTCAGGCTTGTTAAATTCATGTTAAAGGTCTGTTTTCTTGTTGAATAAATTTTGTTCATATAATGCTGCCTATTTCATACACTCAGTCTTTAATAGCACCTTTGGTCTATGCGCAACTCACAGATCAAAACAGAGGACTAAAATAGGGGTTGATGATGC
Organism: Neotragus pygmaeus; assembly: GCA_006410875.1. NCBI lineage: Eukaryota > Metazoa > Chordata > Mammalia > Artiodactyla > Bovidae > Neotragus > Neotragus pygmaeus. The sequence goes on along the minus strand of SJYV01013150.1, from coordinate 287,844 downwards.
TATTTACATGTGTGATTCCTGCTGTCTTCTTGTTAGTAGCTTTAATATAATAGAAGACCTTGTCTGTTTTGTAATTAACACATCTTTACTGGAGAGATATTTGGAAGTGATTGCTGTGAATATACTGGTTAGTAAAATAAACACAATCACACACCACTTTCTGTTATCAGACAAATTTGTGAATTGTACACATTATACTCCAGATCAACAAACTGTGATATAACAGCCAAGTAGAAGACACATATTTATATAACCCTTTATTTTTCTGAAAATATGTATTCACTCTGACCTTGCAAATATAATTAGCTTGTGGGATGTGCAGATTTCAGTACCATGGTAGCTTTACTAATTGCAACTCTTGGAAATAGACACTAAATATTTGGAAGCTGCCAATACAAAATAAAAACTGCATCTTTTTTGTACATCTGTCTTAGCTTATAAAAGCAAAATAGTTTTAAAAACAATACTGTGTTCCATATTTATTCCAAGCACACCCAAGGGTCAAGGACCTATCATTTCATTTTAAAAATGAATCTGGTTTAGGATACAAAACTGTACTTATTTTCAGATTCAGTTTAATCCATAATTTTTTGGCTTCTTTCATGAGTATAGTACAGTTTAGCCAATATGCTATTTTTAAATTCATGTTTTCATATCAACTACTAGGTCACTGAAAGACTAGACTAAATTTCTAAAGCATCAATCTATAGTTTCCCAATTTTTACATTCAAAGGAGAATATTTTCTAAGTAAAGCTTGTAAAATTAATTTAATACAAAGGTGTCTGAAAGAAAAATGCATAAGTACTTCTGGCAGTAAATACTATAATTCACAATTTCTTTCCTTCTCTCTTGTTTTTTCAACAGTAGCTGCATTTGGCATTCCCAATTGCCCTTATTTTGAAGTCAATGACTATGGGAAGTGTTTATATATAAAATGAGCCAGGGGGAAAAAAGCTTGAAAAAAAAAATTCAGACCTCAAAATCAATGTCAAACATCAAGAAAAGAAGAAAAGAGTTACAATTCAATTATCAGTTAGGTTACATATTTAAACACATATAAACCCACCACCATGTGAAGTAGGTCTCTAAATGACTATAAAAATGCTAGGTGTGGAAAGAAAAGCAACACCCCAAATCAAATATCCTTTATCACCTAGAAATGACCTGTTATCAACTGCTTAGGTTGTTTCTAGATTCTTTAAAAATTAAGGATGCATGTGACCTGGGAAGTACTGCTGGGGTTTGTGACCATTTCGTTACTTCTGCTGCCATGCACTGCCAGACATCTATAAGAGAAAAACATCTTATGTCTCTTGTAAGCCCACAGCATAAAAAATTCAAAGAAATCTTACTTTTTATGCCATTTCCAATGAAAAGCACTAAGAACTAAAACTGACTCATGCCAAATGCATATCACTGAATTGCTGTGATTTCTTAGTCTCAACTTTGCAACACGGAAATTATTTATAAAACGTCAATTTTAGTTCTGGAAAAGAAATTCCTGTGTGTATGTACATTTTCTTTCTTCATCCTTGGAGAATTGCTTATTGTAGCTAGAGATTTGTAGTACAACTTCAATATATTGGGAGAAAAGGGGGATGGAATGTAACTAGCATAATGTACTTTTTTTTGACAAGTGAAGACATGCATCAAAATTCAAACAGTAAAGCCACAGCTCTGAATATATATACTTTAATGAAAACAAATCGATCTCTGGAAACTAGTATGGTGAAAGGTAATTAGACATTTTTAGATTCATGAAACTTTCTAAAAAGAATATAGTTAAGTCACGAAATAAAGTTTAGCAGAATTTTTATAGGCTATGCCTGTACTCAGTATGGTATAGGTATTTAAATGCTATGGAGTCAGAATCCTGCCTAAGTTAGAATTCTGGTTCTATCACCTGTGAGTTAAGTGAGCTAAGTTGACTGCTATTTGACTTTTCAATGTTACCATGTGCTCATGAATGATACCATTTGATGATAAAATTAAATAGAACAGTATTTGTGTACTTCCCTGGTGGCTTAGAGGTTAAAGCGTCCGTCTCCAATGTGGGAGATCAGGGTTTGATCCCTGGTTCAGGAAGATCCCCTGGAGAAGGAAATGGCAACCCACTCCAGTATTCTTGCCTGGAGAATCCCATGGATGGAGGAGCCTGGTGGACTTCAGTCCACGGGGTCGCAAAGAGTCGGACACGACTGAGCAACTTCACTTTCACTTCCACCACTGTGGTTCTTAGTGTTACTAACTGTAGCAGTCATGGACTTCCCCAGCTTGGATCTCCTTTCAGTAAAACCTACTGCAGACAGAGCTGATTCACAGACGCTACAATTTTGGATCCTCTGGGGGTTACCCAGGACACATCTCCCTAGGGCTATTCCCAGTCAATGACTGGGCACACCAAGGGTACTACAAACATAGCCGTTCCTACCAAATAAGGGGTTCTTCTGAAGGACAACAGTCCCAAGGACTCCCCAACAGCCTGGCTGAAACTTTCTTAGAACTATACTGCAGTATGAGGCTCTTCCTACTCAATCCTACCTTCCCTTTCTCCGTCCACACAGTCAGACTTGTACTGCTGTCTGAAGAGTCTCCCCTTTATCCATTAAAGGTGTTTCCCCAAATAAATCTCTTGCATAGACCAAATCCTATTTTGGCATTTGATTCTTGGAGCACTCAAACTGACACAGAAAACTAAGCAGAATATTGCTACTGCAGTACAGTGTTAAAAGTTTAAGACATAGTCCCCCTAGGAAAATTTCTAAATAAAATAAAAAATGTAACAGTTATACTGAAAAAAATTTTTTTAAGACAATATGCCTAGAATTTTGGTATTCCTCTATGATAGGTATTTCTAGAATTAGAGGTGACTAATAAACAGTGAACTTAAAAACTGAATTCCTCAGGGACTATTAATGAGCTACAAGAGACGAGCATCTCTGGGTCACTGGTTGGATAACGAACTTAACATTATCAAATATGTCGGTGGCTACCCTGACAGTCAACACAAAAAGGACAAGTGACTTCAGACTCCTGTTTAGTAGACAAAAGAAAACAACACAGTTAGTATGTTGATTGACAGTTTCACATAAAGTAAAGGAATAAAACGCTCCAGAGACTAAAAGCTAGGGCTCACCCACATTAGAAAGGTAGTAGGGAAGGGATAAGGGAAATAAAGGATTTACATACATTTCTTGTGCTTTAACAGCACCTTCCCCCCAAAAATACAAATATATCCTTCAAACTGCCATTTCTCAAAAGGCACAATCATTTTCGTAGGGAAAAAAATGTAAAGCTCAATTACTTTGGTATGTATCCTTTTTATATATTTTTACTGGGCTTATTAATTAAATATTGCACAGAAATTACACTTAATACTCGACAACCAAGAGGTAGGCATTAATATTCTTAATTTATGGATAAGGAAAGTGAGGCTCCAAGGACTTGAATAAATTAAATGAGATGACAACCAGTAAGTGACACCACTATCATCTGTACATACACAGGATGCCAAAGCCAGTAGTTTTCATCACCACGTTATCTGATGGAACAGTTATCCTAACACAAAAGCAAAAAAAAAGACCACTCTTAGATTCAGTTACATCCCAGCAAGGTTTGTGTCTTATGTGCCACCAAATATCCATTCCCCAGCAGAGTACTTGGGACCCCTAATACATATACTACAGAAAAGATTTAATAGATTATCTATTAAACTGAAAAGCTCCAAGAAAACATTTTTGGTTACTGGTTTTTTGATTGTTTTGTTTGTTTTTGGCCACACTGCATGGCACCCTGCAATGGAAGCATTGAGTTTTAACCACTAGACCACCGGCAAAGTCCCTTCCCCTTTGATTTGTGTTTAATTAGGAATAAAAATTGCATATAGAAAAGTTACTTGGCATATAAAAAGTGGCAGCAGGCCATCAATTGAAAAGTTTACTAGTAGTCTAAGAAAAACCTCTGATTATTATTAGAATAATGATCAACTATGACTTAGAAGAAAATCTACCACCATAGTCAATTCTACCCTCCTGAGGAAATTACAGAGATAACGACAGGCTAAAGCAGACAAACTAAATCCTAGGCTCAGAAACATCCTCACAATTAACAAGGATTAATGTCAAACCATTTGAGTATGATCTTAAGCAACTAATACATATGGGCTATGAAAAGATCTTTTATATAAAGTTACAGGTTCCATTTTCCGGTACAACACTGGCATTAAAACAGGGAGTAGATCTTAGTGCCCTGTGTGTCCATTGCATGCCTGGCACACAGTATGATCGATAAATGAATGGCCAGGGATCATTAGACTGAAGATAGAAAAGTACTCAAGAGGTAAAGAGTCAATAAATAATATTTTTATAGATAATGGGACATTGTTCTAAAGGTTTTCCTGCATCTTTACAGAAACAGTTGAATTCAAACCAATCTGAAGCAGATTTCTATCACTCAAAAGCACAGACATTACTAAACAACAATAAATTTGCCCACAAATTGATTAATAGAGAAGTTTGAAATTAAAAGAATGACACTTAACAATGTAAGTTGTATACAGATTTATACTTAGAATTTTAAACATAAAATTGCTTTAACATTCTTAGTTGACAATTTCTGATTATATAGATAAATTAGTCTTCTAAAGTATTAAGCCTAGCAGGAATAGTATATGCACATTAACACCTAAAATATTTTCTTAGACAACCTCACAAATTATATCTGAATGTTATAAAACTTCAAATTGATACTAAGAGTGAAAAACAGGGCACAAACAAAAGATAATATAGAAACTAAACTTGTTCCAAGAGTTGGATGAGTATGCTCACAAAGCTATATTAGGAATAGAAATAGAATTTTTATGTGTCCTATTTTCTATTTTTCTCTTTCAGCCTGGAAAACTAGGCAAAGAAAAGGTGTGTGTATATACAAAATTTGAGATAAGGACTATTCAGCCCTTAAATTAACTTTTACGGGATACTGATGAAAAGAAAATCTTATGAATAATAGCTAAATATATTCCAGAAGCTTTAAAAGACAAATGACATGACAAACTCAAACTCTAGCTCTGATTACACAAAATTCAGATTTATCAAGGCTAATGTCTATGAAACACTGGCTCACTGACCTTGTCAATCTCATGTTTCACTCATTTAAAATAAGACTCTATCATCACTAACATATACAAATTACTTCCTAAACCTCACAAAATTAGCTGCAGTTTTCTTACATGTTAAGTCAGAACTGGTAATAGCTGACCACTGACACACTCATTTCTTGATTTTATTTTATAACCACTTATGAAAAAAACTATTTTTTGCAGACACTGCATGAATTTCAGGATAAGGAAAAATTTCTCCCTTAAAAGAAGCTCCAATCTTATGGCGGAGACAATATTTAGATTATGTGTGTGTGTGTGTCTTGTGGAGGAGACAATATTTAGATATGTGTGTGTGTGTCTTGTGGGGGAGACAATATTTAGATGTGTCTGTCTGTCTGTCTGTTTGAAGTCGTTTCAGTCGTATTTGACTCTTTGCGACCCTACGGGCTGTAGCCCACCAGGCTCCATTGTCCATGGGATTCTCCAGGCAAGAATACTGGAGTGGGCTGCTATGCCCTCCTCCAGGGGACCTTCCCAACTGAGGGATGAACCCTATCTCCTGCAGCTCCTGCCCTGCAGGCAAATTCTTTACCACTGAGCCACTGGGGAAGCCCATAGACAGATGAATAAAACACAAAATGATTTTAATTACATCAATTATCTTAAAGGCCAGAATTTTAACATAATATATTCACATTCTTTTTCATCAGCATGCCCCAGAGAAATATGTTGGAAAAGCAATGTGTCCAAAAAAAAAATCAGCTGAATCAGATGACTATTCCTAAATTAGTCTGAGTGTACAAAATATAAAAAGGGAACTTTTTCATTTCTTTTGTAGCTGTTACCTTCACCTTCCTAAAGTGAGCAAATTAGTAATTAATTTATACACTTATTCTTAAAATTTTCAATATTCAGATTCTATTTTTTAAAATATGCTAGTCGTTTTTCCTTTTAAATATCAATTATTTTAATCTTTAGAATAGTGAAGTTTATTGCACATCTTCAACATGCATGTGCACAGAATATATATATATCACTTCACAATATTCATAAACTATGAGATAGTTACTAAGATCCTTGTTTTACAGATGAGAAAACTGAAGCTCAAGAATATTAGATAACTTACTCAAGGTGATGCTGTAAAAAAGAGTTAAAAACTGGATTCTAATGCAGACTTGACCCCAAAGCCTGCGCTCTTTACTTATTCTCAGCCTTTATGAGATATAATTTTTAATAAGAAAGTGGTAAAACAAAACTATTATTGAATAGTTTAAAATCTCTACCATCTTAAAACTGTTTAATAGAAAATTTCTTGGATAAGTAAACTATTTCTCTCCTTACCTTGAAAAAGACTTAACCTTCTAGATATCTGAAAATAAAAAGTAAGCTTTTATTCATTCCCTAATTCTTTCCTCCTTTATTTGTTTCTACTCTTCAAAGCCCTACCTTTTTTGTAAAACACTGATTAAAAAACAACAACAAAAACTACTCATTTTATATTCTAATATACCTGCGAAAAAAAGAATGAACAAAAGAACCACTTTGAATGGTATCATTTCTACATTTTCCTCATAAAGTATAAGCTCCTTTTTTCTAAGTAACGTCCTTAAAACTTGGTCCAAGCTTCATCTACTCTGTGCAGCTTACACTGATTTCTGCCTACATTTAATTTAATCTGCATTTACTATGTTTGCTACACAAGTACTACTTTATTGCATGTCAACACATAAAAGGTTCTAAAAAAGTATTAGTTGAATTAGTTGTCACTAACAACTAATTCAATACTTAAGTTACAGAAACAAAGCAGTATAGTTAATTTGTATTATATCAGTATGCAGTGTAGGATTACCAGCATATAATTGGCAGAATGTTACCTGGCTCATTAGTGAAACTAAACATGTATGACTTCCCAAAGAGGCTAAGACCATTTTTAATTTATTTCATACCCCAAAATCATTAGCAAATAAGCATATCAGGTACACTTAAGAAGTATCTGATGAAACAGCACATTTTCAGAAGCCCATTGGATATTTCCAATCAAAGTAAACAAAAAATCTTCAAGAAAGTCCAGCCAGTGTGAAGATTTATTTGGGATAAAAGGGTTTCAGTGATTTTTTTTTTCCAATGCTTTCAAAATAGAGAATAGATACAAAGATTGTTTGAAGTCAGCAGGTAACATCTGAACATTTTATTGACAGGAATCCTGTCAAGAATAGTAGTTCTCAAAAAAAGTAGCAATAGTTGTAGTCTAGTTTTGACTTTGCACAAAGTGATTGTTCTTTTTGACCTAATGAAGAAGTATAGTCATATTACAAGCTGGATTTACTTCTAAATTCATCGCTGGATCGAGTCCAGCTGTAGGCTGAATATACAGGATAACAAAACATTAAGCAAGAGGCTGCCACCATGCCTCTTGAAAACTGAAGTTTAAAACATTTTCATACGTGTTTTCATTATAAGTAAACTAAAAGAGAATCCTAAACACTATTTCACTGGTAAATTTAGAGAGGAACTCACTGGTAATTTCTATAAGCTTACACTCCATTTAAATTACAAACGTTATCATCATTGATTTTTCACTTGTATCATTTTAAAATACTTATAGGCTTTACATAATATACAGATATGGATTATTTATCATATAGTACATTTTATTGTTTATGCTGGTTAGGGATGTCACAAAAGCTGACAGACATGAGTCTGCCTAAATTGTTTTTAATTAATAGAAAAATACTATATCAGAAAATCAATTAATATATAATACCTACTAAAAATAGCACATAGAACTATTGAGAACTCTGAGAAAATATACAGTTCCTTCCTCTGACTTGTGCTGAATAGAATAACATCTACCAATGTAAGTTAAGAAAAGGCCCTGCAATGACTTTGATACTAATTTTCCATTCCCAAGTGATTCTAATTGCATTGTTCATATTAAAGAGTCAGTAAACAGCTTGAGTTCTTTACTTTTATAGACCTAGATTCTTATTCTGCTGCTTATTACATAATAGGATGATTTGGGACAAAGTGATCTCTCTGACTCTATAAATTTTTTTACTCTTCTATTAACAAACAGAATAATAGAGTCTATTTCCAGAATTACCAAAAAGAATAAATGAGTTAAGTTCATACAGTTATTACCACAATACCTGGCACACAGCAAGAAATTCATATAGAGTCAAGTCAAGAAAAAAAGTGAAATAATAAAAGGAAATCAAACTTTATGCATTGAGATTACAAAGAAAGAATCCATTTTTACCTAATCACTCAAAATCAGGGGGATAATACTAGGACTTACAAAAATGAAAAGATAAATATATACAGGAAAGAAGTATTAAAAGAACAGAGACCCAACTTAAATCATTTATACACAGACTGTCATTTTTTAACTCTTGATCTAATCATCTTAACAGCTTTACTAAATCATGTACAGAGATTGGGAAGGGCGAGTCCTATGCTGTTATTCTTTTCTTTTAAAAGTTTATACTCTTAAATTTAATGATTTAACTAGAACACTTTGGCCATGGATCTACTAAAACTTAATTTAATTCATAGTTTTGAGACATTGATAGAACTATAAATGATAACCAAACTCAGGTACTTTATAAATGAAGTTAAATTATTGACAAAGAACTAGATCCTTATTTGAGGTAATATAATTACATGAATATATATGTTAGGTACACCAAGTCATGTGAATCAATGATAGATGCTTATACTAAACTTTTTCCAAAAATATTTTTTCAAGATGTATAAAACTAGAGTAATGTAATTCCATAAAGTAGTTCTTGATATATATTTTAAAATACTACATTTTACCACGTTACAACTGTCATGTGATACAAGTGTATTTTTTAATGAATGCACACTTTTAACATGAATCATGCTTAATTAGAAACAAACAATGCAAACTCCACTATTATATAATACCTAAACTAGGTTTGGAAACTAAAACTGCCAGTTAAAATACTATAAACAAGATAATCAAAACACATATTCACTTACTTACATTCTATTTTGAAAATGCTTTCTTTCATTGTATTTAACTTTATATTTTTCCTTTACAAACTAGCCACTATCACGAGTTAAGTATCATAAAAAGTCACACTAAAACTACAAAACAGAATTCTAATTATATTTAAATTTAGGTTTCAATCATTATTTGTAAGAGTTGTGGGGAGGGAATTTAATCAGATAGTTATATTTCTAAAATAATTATTACTTAAATGAGTTACTTATGGGTTACTTTTTTAAGAGGTATCTTAATTATCAGAGAATTAAACTTAAGAAATACTATACCATAATTCATAAAACTAACAAAGTTCAAGGATTTTCGATTCCTTTTATCTGTATCAGTTAAAAAAAACAGCACATTTAGTAAAAAGAAAGTAAATAAATTCAAATACAGGTATATAACAAGCCTCAGAAGTTATCCATTCAGATCTGTCTAGTATCAGTTTCTATTATTATTTTCGTGGCTAGCTTCTGCCTCTGAAAAGCTAAATCACATCTAATAGTATCATGATTTAGAGAAGACCTCAAATTTTATTCATCATAGTAATATAATGTCAAAAAGTGTTCAACTTCAAATTCATGACAGATAAAAACTCCATGTTTTAACAGCCATATTTAGTTTGTCTGAGCTGGTGAGCAGATGTAAATGTAATCTGCATTACCATCAAACTCCAGGTCTGATAGATAGCAAGCTATTATTTATTTTTAAGTGCTCCAAAAATTATTTGTAAAAGCTGCATAAAAATGATTCCATAAATGTATTGTGATTTTATTTTAACAATTATTCTACACTACAATGGAAGTACATGCTCAAACAAGACACCTCAGCAGTATTTTAAAGCAGTAACCACCTAGCCAATTTCTGTATGTTCTGTAGTTTTTCTAATCCACTTTCCCTGTGGTTGAGCAAAATCGAATTGCCTCTCACATTTGCAGACAGCTCTGTGAAGGTGATAATAGAGCTGCTCCCTGCTGTCATGAGGCAGGAAATAGGAAAATGGCATATGGGGCTAGTAAGAAAGAAAAAGAAGGAAAAAAAAAAGAGAAAAGAATGAACGAACAAAAAAAAAGAAGGAAAAAAGAAAATAAAGAAGGAAAAAAGAACTAAACAAGAACAAAAGATTTCAACAAGAACAAATATAACCCAATATGCTTTTCAAGTTAATCTCTTTTCAGAATCATTTAGCATATCTAATCATTCATCTCTGTCCTCACTCCAAAAATGCAAACGGTTGATAACAAGTATTTGGGGCAAGTCTTCATTGTCTAAAATATTTGGAACATACAACTCCAGAATATGCCCTGTACAACTTCTGCAAAACGGAGCTATTTAACTAGATTTGGTAAACATTGTGCCAATCCCAAATTTACCATTTTAAAATAAAAGGTAGAGAAATGTTTATGAAAATATTAATAAATTGTGAAAAGCAGGTTTTCAGTATGATTTAACATTCTTAAATATATGAAATAAAATTATTTAAAGATAAACACGTATGATTAGACTGATTAAAGAAGAAACAAATTTCTAAACAGTTAAATTGCTAATAATAATACGAAGACACATTTATTGACTTATGAGTTTTTTGTTTGGTTGTTTTTAAGTAAAGAGACCAGGGTTTCAGTGTGTAATTAAGAAAAGCTTTAAATAAAACAGATTTTTATTTAATGTGTTTGTAAACAGAATGTGGCAGGAGATGCTAATAAAGACAGAATCCACTCTACCTTTCCTTTTACACTCTGAATGGGATCCACAACCACTGCCACAGCTCTCTCCGACAAGGCTTCAAAGCTCTGCTGAGTGTTGATATCCACACCAGAAAGCCAACAACCAAAGCCAGGGTGACTGTGATACCAACCAACAACCATCTCAGGCCTGAAACAAAGAGGGCATTTAGCCGTTCAGAATAGAACAAGTATTACATTTATGATATGAAAAGAAACAACACACTAACAGGGTATAAATTAAGAAGAGATGAAAAACACACAGGTGTGAAAAAACACCATTAGAAACACTGAAATCATACACCATATTACCCAGAAAACATGGAAATGAGTAAGTGTGACAAAGGAGTGCTATCATTAAGAGATGCACATTAGCAGTGGTAGATAAGGCTTTCAGTTTTTCACCTTGTTACCACACTTTCTCAGAGCCAGTTTTTACCCTTTCAGCATTCAAGTAAATATCTACTCTTTAACTCCTTAGCTCTGGGAGTTGAATTTTTCAGGCAGAGTACATTTTTAACAATGGACACCAGGATCCACTGTTGTGAAAGGATTAAATATCAATTAAACCAGCAAGAGAACTAGGAACTCAGTCAAAAACCAATTTGCACTGTTCTGCCCAGCTGCTGAGCCTTTTGCTAACATTAATTTTGAAGTTTTTTCCACAGTACAAGAATTTGAGCAAGAGAATGACAACTATTGAGAGATTTAATCTGGGGTAAAAAATCTGAACAATATTTGAATTCTACTTTCCCTGTCTGTAAAACTTGATATGACTACAAATATAATTCAATATTCAGAATTTTATTTAGCTGCAACTCTTGAATTTTGGAACATACTAGCTCTTTCAATTATAAGTGACTAGAGAGTAACTCCATATGCTAAACGGAGGGAAGTTACAGTCCAAGTTTACTATGTAATGGTTGAGAATTTTAACATGAGGCATTTGTTTGACTGGCAAATTTCTTTGGTTCTACAGGAAAGAGACACTAGATAGGTAAGCACTAAGAGTAACACGATCACATTAACAACATAGTTTTTTCTCCCTAAGAATGATACTCATAAACATCTAAAATTCTGAGACATACTGCTGAAAATATTTCCCATTATTCCATTATATGACCACTTGAAATATTCACCTTCCTGTCTGCTTCAACATATCCAACATTTTAGCTTGGAACACTGGATCAACTGCCTCTACACTGACGCCCTAGTTTAGAAAGAAAAAAAAAATGATTAGCTTCTACAACAATCAAAAAAATTTGTATTACAAGATAATGAACAAAAAGCTACTGCCAAGAAACCTATGTACATTATTTGAGGATACCAAAATAATTTAATAGATTTTGATACCCATGTCATTCAATTATAATCCATATATCAATAAAACTTTTTAATTTGCCAAGTACCAAACTGCTGTTAATGAGCTAAGGTAATTTTTAGCATGCTTTATAAGAGTTTACGGTCATGACTAATGTGTACACACACAAATACACACCCACAAAAGAAATACCATATTAGTGAACAATAACTTCTTTAGATCTGTCTAGTTAAGCATACTTCCTAAAATCATCCTCTGATAACTGACAGGCAGTAAGTCTCTTCCATCTCATTCAAAGTTCTATGACTATTTGGCTATTGTTATAACAGTTCAAGTCTTTTCTTTTTTCTTCAGTATGTAAAGACCCTGGAAGGAAAATAACAATTTAAAGAGTTGTTTTTGCTTGGTTTTTTGGGTGGCTGAGCTGGGAGGGGAGGAAGTTCAGTGCTTTTGTTAGGACTTCTTGGTAGATTATACAATTGGAAGGAAATACACACATTTGAAATATTACCTCAAATATAAAAGCATTCTCAAAAAATTTCCCACATGAGACAATCTGTAAGCAAGTCTTTTAAATGCTCCATTATTTTGCTAGTTCAATCAAAAGAAAATTTTAGGACATGTAAGAATTAAAGGCATTCATATCATCTCTCCAGTGATAGATTACTGCCATTATAGCTCCCTCAAGGCTTCCCTCTAACATCAGGAATTTAAGTCTAATCTACTTAAACAAACCAGTTAACATAAGCACTTCTTCCCACCAAAACAAACAGTATTTTGAATTCTAATTGAGAGTGCATCCTCAAGAACAGGGGTATGCAATCTGCTGCCTACAGGCTAAGAATGTTTTTTTACATTTTTAAAGGGTGGTTTAAAAAAAAAAACAAGAATATGAGACAGAGACATATGTCTTTACAGAAAAAGTTTGCTAACTCTTGGGCTAGAAGAGAAACTTTCCAATTCTACTACACAGAGTGAACACAGAGATCAAATATTCTATTTTATATGATCAAACAAACATTTACAAGGAAATAAAGGATAGTAAAACTTAAGAACCTTTTACTATAACAGATATCCACATAAGGACATTCATCAGATAAATATACATATTTTCTTAGGCAGATGCATGAGAAGAATATGTGTGTTATTTTTTGGAAGGTCAGTAAATGGTTATTGGTTTTGGCCAGTTTTTAAAAATCTAAATACACACCTATCTATAAGCCCAAAGCATTAAACAAAACAAGAAAAAAAAAAAAAAAAATATACACGCAAAAAAACCTCCCATGGGTAGATGGGTAGAGGACTTTCACAGTCAGTATGCAATACGCTTAGTCTATGACAAATTACCACGCCTAGGCAAAAAGAACTGAAGTCTGTCATGGTTTCTGTTTTTTTAAACTTAACATTTTGAATAGGAAAAGCTTAAGTCATTTATCATCATATATAGAACATTTTTAAATGGGTGCTATTTCAAAACAATAAGAAAAAAACATGAGGACTAGACAATGTACATGAATTAAAACTTTAATTGAGTCTCTGAAATCTTTTGAACCAAGTATTCAAACTAATCAAACTAATATCCTACTATATTAAAATAACTAACATAAATCCAGTTCACTATGCTAGTTAAAGCTGAAAGAACAAGTAAAGGGATTAAATGTTAGCATCAGTCTATAGACCTATAGGGAATTCATAATTCATCTAAAAGATTTAACTCAATACAGTCTAAAAATTATTGTTATTAATCTTTTATAATTAATTTTTCTATCAAGAAAATAACAATATGATAAGGGTTATTTTGCATAGGAAAAGAAAAAAGAAACACATTTACTTGCAGCAGGTAACCATAAAAGTACTCACTGTTCCTGATTGTGGCATAGCAAACACATCAATCACTCTGACGGTGTAATCATCCACAAATTCTCCAAGCATAAGACCCATAACTTCCATTGGAACTCCAGCTCGACCATGTTTTAACATCTGTAAAGAGGATGATACACAGACACAAAGCCCTTGAGATCTTCAAATACCCCTCCTTTTAATTAATAACCTAATTGTATTTTAGTGAAAATAAAACCATTCTATTTTATACATGCACCTAAAACAAGTTTATGTATGAGAGGGGTAACAAGAAAAATATTTCAATGTGAAAGACACAGAGAAAGCAGCAAAGCTCAGTAAAACCAGTAACTCCATTCAACACTTACTTTTAACAGTGCCAGGGAAGAAATATAGACTTGTTCTGCTGTGTCCACTGCAGGAGCATCTGTAGGTGGCCCCTAGAAACAAGCATAGAAATCATTATAAACACAGAGAAATTATGAGTTCAAAATTAAAGTCCCTCATTATTTAAACATGATTATATTTAAAGAGTTTAGAGAAAACATGTTAAGTATCCTTTTATTCAGCTACAACATAAACAATCAAAACAAGCTTGTAAATATCAAACATGTAGAAAATATCAAACTTAGCATTCAGGCAAGTTTCCAATGGATGTAATGCATGAATCTTTCAGCAATGCTAACTCACCTCCACTACGAAATAGATAACAATGCACCAATTAGCTATGTTTCTTACCTCAGCGTGAATGTAAACTGCTGTTGGACTAGCATGGTTAACTGAAGAACCAACACAAACAGTAAATTCTGTGAGCATGATTTGCAGCTAAAGACAGCACGTAGATTGGGGCTTTGGGAACTCTGCCGATACTTCGGTATGGGGATGAAGTAGTGGGGGCGGAGAAGACTTCTAATCCCTAGGTGAAAGAGCTGTGAAAACATGCCTTGCACTTCACCTGAAGTTGTTCCCTTCCCCTATACAACATCAAATTTAACACAACTGGCCCAGAAGTGAGCAAACTGGCTGAGACTGGTGTAGCTAATGGAAAAGACTTCCAAATCCTGACAACTACCTTTAAAGAAAACATTACTACTAATCTTACTACAGCCTAAGAAGATAGTATGTTTCTCCTTGTCTTCTTCATCAAAAGCACCAAATCTTTTTTTTACTATAACATTCTGCTGCACAAAGTAATTTACATATAGTTCTTACCCTCAATATGACTACAATCTTATAAAATTAATTCTGTCCCAATCAGTACATATAGAAAGCGTCTTGTTTTTTTAATACTGAGGATTCTGGGAAAATAAAATGACATGCACTTTTAACTGCCAGGTCCTGTTTTGCTTAAAGTCCCCTTTCCTTAACAATAACTGTAACAAATTATATAATGAATATGTTAGTTATCTAAACTATAAGTCAATGCTCTAACTTGCTTTTATGGACTTGATTACTAAAATTAAACAACTGCTTTACTCATTACATTTCACACTTATAGGTCTCTGTGTACTTTATGCTTCTTCTTGTCTATTTATATGCCAAATTCTGTGATTTTCTGTTTTGTTTTGTTTAAAAGCTCATAATATTTACTGGAAGCACTGAATATAAAAAGTTCCAGAATAAGTTTTCTCTAAATTTAAGCAACACATACAAAAATTACCTCTATTTGCTTATATACAAAGTGGTGAGAAAAATAAAATCTTTCAAATATTATGTTTAAAAATAAATACATTTTTAAAAATACCAAATTCTTCAATTTATTATCACCTAATGCAGCTTTACTGCTTGCCTTTCAGTTATAAAAACTCTAAGGTAAACTAAAGTGCTATAATGCCAAAACATTTGTTGAGGTCATCATATAAAACATGATAATTTTATTGATATGACCATTTTATTCATCTAAGAAAGTTAAGAAAGTTTAAGAAAAAAGAGAAGATAGTAGTAAATTAGTCGTCACAAGAAGTTTTGGGAGAAGTATCACTTTAAGGTCGGGATAATGAACATTATATTTATAAAAATTATTTTCTGATTCAGAGCAACTTTAAAATGCTCACAGCAAAAGAATTTAAAACTGGTATTTAGGTTATAGTTATTAATATAGCCTTTCTCAACTTTCCAGAAAATACTAAGAAAAAAAAAGAAAAACAGGGAAATAAAACATCACATCATCACCAAAATGCATTGCAAACAAAATTCAGAAACTATTTCTCCTGTCAATGAAAGAACACTGTTCTGTTCAACAGTATATAATATCCAGTACCTAGAGAAGTGCCTGGCACATGGAACTCAGTAAGAAATGGTTGGAAAAAAACAAAAGAATGAACAAATTAAGGTAGTGCCAAGTCAAAAGAACAGAAAGGAAAAATACCCACCAGTTACCCTGGGCGTGAGAACAAGCCATATGCAAATATATGTAAAGATCCTTAGCTTCTCTCTAGTCTTCTGATTCAGAAACACACTAACAGAAAACCACACAGCTGGTTTCTCTATTGTACAGGTGTTGTGTTTTGAGACTGCAGCCAGTGATACTTTCTATTGCCCCCTCCATTACTATTCTGTTTCTTGCTCTAGTTAGAATAAATTGCCCCCAAAACAACTTGGCAAGACACTGTCTATGTAAAAGATGTGTTAAAGATCTCCAGTAGCAGAGAATATCTGCTATCATTTTTCTATCATTATGCTCACTTGTTCGGAATAGCACACAACCAGGAAATGAAGGTGAAGAAAATCCCATTAAAGACTCTGGGAACTAAGCTAAGACAATTATGTAAGAGCCAGTACAGCTGTAGGTCAAAGATGACCTGGGATGAGAAGAATGTGCAGCTATGGACAACTTACCTACATTGCCTTTCGGCAAATACTCATGAGGAATACCATTCAGACAATTTAAGGAGAGGAAAGTCATTTAAAATAGGAATCATAAACAAATTTCTAGAAAACTGTTTAGCATCAGTAGATTACAACATGATTTCTTATCTTTGGAATAGAATATTGTAGGACAGACCAAGGTTAAAGTATGAAAAATAATGCAGAATTAAAATTACACTGGAGGAAACAAGGATACAAATAACACTATCACACACTTAATTCAGTGATGTAGAATATAAACTTTAGAAAATGTCTTAGAATGCAGAGTAAAAAGTTAGAGATGAAAACTATTAGAAACATAATGATACTTAGAGAGAAAGTAAGGGATACAAACTATGAAATACAGTTGATTTTAAGGAGAAAATAAGAAATGGAAAGCATCAATTAAGACAAAGCAAAAGAAAAATTTCTTGAATTAAAAAAAAAACCCTCAACTTTTGTACTACTAAATGTCAATGGCAATAACCAGTGAAGAAAAGTGTTTGTAAAATTTTAGGTAAATCTTAACTGCACAGATAAAGCATAATTTCTAAAACCATACAAATAGGAAAACTCAATAACCTGAAGAAAAAAATGCAACTCAGGTTGACTTTGGATTTCTTTGCAACATTAAATGGCATAGTTTCAGACTTTTAAGGGAGAAACCCTGTGAAGTCAAATACATTATACTTGGTCAAAAAAAAAAAAAGTCTGAAAGTACACAAATATATTACTAAATACAAAAGGACTCAGAAAATATGATTCCAGTAGTCTTCTTTCAAAGAATTTCTTGAAAATGATCCAGTTGAGACCCCACAAATCAAAATTAGAAAGTGAAAAATGGAAAAGCCATTATATAAAATAATCGGTTAAGACTACTGAAAGACAGCTAAAAACAGAGACAGATCCAAATNTATATTACTAAATACAAAAGGACTCAGAAAATATGATTCCAGTGGTCTTCTTTCAAAGAATTTCTTGAAAATGATCCAGTTGAGACCCCACAAATCAAAATTAGAAAGTGAAAAATGGAAAAGCCATTATATAAAATAATCGGTTAAGACTACTGAAAGACAGCTAAAAACAGAGACAGATCTAAATAATATAAATAACCAGGGTTCAAAACTACAGATATTGCCCAATAACTATATAGAGCAATGGAGAGAAATAAAAGTAAAAAAAACTCTACCTGACATATAGAAGGGGAAAAAAGAGATTTGTGTTGACTTAGACTAGTATATAAATATGGATTTAAGAGTCTTTTGAACAACTTTAAAATAACCATTATAACCATTAAAGTTGATTATAGACCTTACCAAACCACTGGAGAAGAAAAAGCTAAGACAAACTGACAACAAAAACCAGAGTACCAAGAAGGGAACAAAACAAAAAAATAGCACACAACTTAAATTAAGACCAAATATAGTGGTAATGAAAAAATACAAATGAAGTAAAATCTCTTGTAAAAGTCTCTCATATGTGATTTAAAACGCAAATTCGTGTATATGTTTCTTTTTATAAAACAAGCCACAGTGGCCACTGTGTTTTACCCACCTTGCTTTTCTTCAGGGATGTATTACATCAATGGATTTCCTAGTAGTAAATCATCTTTACATTTCCAGGATAAATTGTTCAAGTTTGATTTATTATGTTAACATTTTAAAATATATTATTTATTTTATATATTAGTATATTATTTTTACATAAGTGAGACTGACCAGCCATTTTATTTTTTCTGTTAAATTTGTCAGGTTTTGATATCACTATACTCAATTTATTAAATGTTTGGAAAGTTTACAACTTCCCATTTTCTATGTTCTAATAAAATGTATGTATACTAAATTATGTATGTCTTAAAATTTAAATTTGGACAAGCTCATTAATAAAATATTTAGCTCTGAAGCTGATTTTAGAGCTTATTTTTATGAAAGTTCCAGTGGTATTAATAAATTCAGATTACCTGTCTTGAAATTAGATGGACTATTATATTGTTCCACAAAGTTTCATTTCACTTAGGTTCAATGTTATCCCCACAGAATCAGTCTATTTTATCTCTTTTTTTAAACTGTCCAATATGGATAACATTTCACATTAAATTTCTTTCTCCACATCACATTGCTACTACCCAGAGAACTGATTTACATTTAAAAACAAATTCAATCATAACCAAAACCATGATAAAAATATTGGTTAAGGGAACACTTCCTAATTCATTCTGTGAGGTCAACACTACCCCAATACCAAAATCAGACAAAACCACTACAAGATAAGAAAACTACAGACAGACCAGTATCTCTTATAAACATCAGTGAAAAAATCCTTAACAAACTACTAATAGAACACAAGAGCATATTCAAAAGACTATCTATATATATGACTGAGTGGGATTAAAACGTGCAATGCAGAGATGGTTCGACAAACAGAAACTGGCCAAAGTAATATACCACAGTAAGCAAATGAAGGGGGGGGGAATAAATGATCATTTTTATGCAGAAAAAGCATCTGACAAAATTCAACACTCTTTCATGATAAAAACACTTGACAAACTAGGTACAGAAGAAAACTATCTCAACACAATAAAAGTCATAGATGAAAAATCCACAGTGAACATAATGTCCCATGTTGGTGAAAAATTGAAAACTTTTCCTCTAAGATGAGGAACAAGGCAAAGATGCTGTCACCACTTTCTTCCCTGGTGGCTCCACTGGTAAAGAGTTGGCCTGCAATGAAGGAGACGTGGGTCTGATCCCTATGTCAGGAAGATCCCCTGGAGAATGGAACGGCAGCCCACTCCAGTATGCTTGCATGGGATATCCCATGGACAGAGGAACCTGATGGGCTACATATAGTCCATGGGGTTGTAAGAGTTGGACATGACTTAGCAACTAAACCACTACCACCACTCAACATAGTACTGGATGTTCTAGTGAGAGCAATTAGGCAAGAAAAAAAAGTAAAAGGCATGCAAACTAGAAAGGAAAAACTAAAATTATCTATTTGAGATAATATAATCTTTTACATAGAAAATCTTGAAAGTATGTTAGTTACTCAGTCATTTCTGACTCTTTGCCACCCCATGGAGCCAGCAGGCTTCTCTGTCCATGGAATTCTTCAGGCAAGAATACTTGAGTTGAGCTGCCATTCCCTGAAAACTCCACCAAAAAACCCCTGAAGTCTCCAAGAAAAGGATATTAGATCTAATAGGTAAATTCAGTAAAGTAGCAGGACACAAAGTCAACACTCAAAAACACTGCATTTCATTAACAAATAATGAACAATCTGAAAAAGAAATTACAAAAATAATTTCATTTACAATCTCATTAAAAAAAGAATGAGATACTTAGGAATTAAGTTAACCAAGGAAATGAAAGACTTGTACAATGAAAACCACATATACTGCTGCAAGAAATTAGAGAAGATATAAATAAATAGAAACATATCCCATGTTCAAGGAGTGGAAAATTTAATATTGTTAAAATGTCAAGACTACTCAAAGTGATCTATAGATTCAAAGCAGTCTCTGTCAAAATTTCAATGAGAACTTTTGCAGAAATGGAATACCTATTCTAAAATCATATGAAATCTCAAGGGACCCTGAAGAGCCAAACAATCTTCAAAAGAAAACAAAATTAAAAGACTCACACTTTCTGATTTCAAAATTACTACAAAGACAGTAAAAAAAAAAAAAAAATTCAGTACTACACATAGGGACAGACATAAAAACCAGTGGAACCGAACAGAGAGCCAAAAATAAACCCTGGTGTATACAGTCAAATGATTTTTAACAAGAATGCCAAGGATGCCAAAACAGTAACTGTAAGTTATATATCCAAAATACAAAGAGAACTCCTGAAACAACAAAAAACCTGATTAAAAATGGGCAAAGAACTGGAACAGATATATCTCCAAAGAAGATATATATGAAAAACCACCTATTCATATGGCTACTAACAAAACACACACACAAAAAAACAGAAAACCAGTACTGGTGAGGATGTGAATAAACAGAAAACCTTGCGACCGTTGGTGGGAATACAAAATAGGACAGCCACTGTGAAAAACAACATGGTAGTTTCTCAAAAATTAAAAGCAGAATACTGTAAGATCTGGTAATTCTATATCCACATATATAACATGCCAAAAATGAAGGCAGGTTCTCAAAAAGATGTCTGTACACCAGTGCTCACAGCAACATTATTCACAAGAGCTAAAGAGCGGAAGCAAGCCAAATGTCCACCAATGAATGAATGGATAAGCAAAATGTGGTATACACACACATGGTGGAATATTACTCAGTCTTTAAAACGAAATTCTGCAATATGCTACAACATGGGTGAACTTTGAAGAAGTTATTTTAAGTGAAATAAGCCAATCAAAAATGACAAGGACGACATGATTCCACTTACATGATGAAGTACTTACACAGAGCAGTCAAAAATCATAAAGACAGACAATATAATGATGGCTACAGGAAGAGGAGTATGGAAAATTAATGTTTATTGATGGATGTTTTAGTTTAAACCAGTTAATTAATTAGAGCTAGGCAAGGAAACACATTCTGGGTACAAACCCAACTGAACAAATAAAACAATATAAAACTGACAATATAACCTAAAATTGCTGAATATACACATACATTGGAAGCACTGTGAGTTCAATTCCAGACCACTCCAATAAAGTAAATATTGCAATAATTCAAGCCATATAAATATTTTGGTTTTCAAGTACATATAAAAGTTATATTTATACTATATTGTAGTCTGTTAAGTGTGCAATAGCACTGTGTTTAAAAAAATGTACATACTTTAATTTAAAAATACTTTATTGCTAAAAAATGTTAACCATCAACTCAGGCTTCAGTGAATCATAATCTTTTTGCTGGTGGAGGGTTTGAAATATTGAGAACTACCAAAACATGACATAGAGACATGAAGTAAATAAATGCTGTTAGAAAAACAGCACAATAGACGTTCTCAATGCAGGGTTACCACAAATGCTCAATGAAAAATAAAAAAAACAATTATCTGCAAAGGACAATAAAGTGAAACTAGGTAAAATGAGGTATGCCTCCACTAAAAAAGAAAAAACCTTGAAAAAATAGTTGCCCCATTTATAACAATACCCAAGTCAACAAAATACTAAAATCTTACCAGAAAATTGGGCAAAGAATATAAAGCAACTAATTACATAAGAAATAATGAAATAAATATGAAAAATGTTCAACCTCACTAGCTGACCTCCTTTAATTAAGAAACGCCAATTAACACATTAAGACATTGTTGTTCCTGTTGTTCCTATCAAACAAGCTTTACAATGCCCAATTTTGGAGCAGGTATGATAAAAGACACACTCTCAGCACTATTGGTGGGAAAGTGAATTAGTACAATCTATCAGAAAAGCAACTGAGCAATGTACATCAAGAGCCTTCAGTTCAGTTCAGTTCAGTTCAGCTGCTCAGTCGTGTCCGACTCTGCGACCCCATGAATCGCAGCACGCCAGGCCTCCCTGTCCATCACCAACTCCCGGAGTTCACTCAGACTCACGGCCATCGAGTCCGTGATGCCATCCAGCCATCTCATCCTCTGTCGTCCCCTTCTCCTCCTGCCCTCAATCCCTCCCAGCATCAGTCTTTTCTAATGAGTCCAGTCTTAGCATGAGGTGGCCCAAGTGCTGGAGTTTCAGCTTTAGCATCATTCCTTCCAAAGAAATCCCAGGACTGATCTCCTTTGGAATGGACTGGTTAGATCTCCTTGCAATCCAAGGGACTCTCAAGAGTCTTCTCTAACACCACAGTTCAAAAGCATCAATTCTCAAGAGGCTTACAATGCACAAACTTTTTAACCTGCTTTTGCACTACTAGAAATTATTTAAGTAAATAAACAGAGATGTTGGCATGAACCAGAACATTCATGATAAACCTTTTAATAATGCAGATAAACCTAAGAACAAAATAACAAACAATAATTTAAAAATACTGTTTAAAACTCCTTTCTCTGTGATCTCAGATGACTCTAGCCATCTTAATTATCAATATTACCTTAAGTTAAAACTACCCCAGCCTGCTGCTATATTGAATGAATATTTTTAACTTACAATATTGAAGAACTAATAAAAAGGAGTATGGCTGTTCAGTACATTCACTGGAGGCAGAGTTCTCTCCCATCCTGGAGGCTCATGATGATGGAGGTAAATTATGAGCAATCACTCAAGCTTCTACATTTAACAGTGCAAAGTATTTAAGAACACTGAAGGATGAGGTCTTTTTTGACTGGCTTTGACTATATGTAAGGGATTCCACTTCAGAGTTCTTCACTCTCAGAATCTGAGCTACCAGTATGGAAAAGTGACTTAATATCATGATATATAGGAAATATCCAAAATAACTTAATAAAGCTTGGAAAAGAGAAGGTACAAAACAGCTATCTTCAAAGATATGAAGAGTTGTTAGACAAAGTTCAGACTAACAGCTCTTAAAGTGCAGTCCCTAAATCAGATACATCAGCACCACCTGGTAATTTGTTATAAATGCATATTCCTACTGAATCAGAAATTCTGGGAGAAAAGTCTAGAAATCTTGGTTTTTAGAAAGCCCTCCAGGTGATTCGATGCCTGCTAAAACTTGAGAACCACTGACTTAGACCACATAGTTTGTAGAACTACGGGTAAATGGAATAAAGCTTATGGGGAGACTGAATGTGGGCTCCATATAAGAAAAAGCTTCTACTAGTCCAAACTATCTAAAGAGTTCCAGTTAATGAGTTCCCTATAATTGCAGTTATTTAAACATAACTGGTTCAAGTGGGGAAAATGTTACAGAGGGGTTCAAATATTTGATGACTAATTAAATATTTTGGGGGTCTGTTTCTAACTTAGTATACTACCAATTATCATATTGTTTCCCAAGGGAGCCATCTCAAATTCAACATCTTCAAAAATCAAACTTATAATTGTTTCTCTACAAACTAACCTTCCCAACTTATTTTAATCTTAAGTCTCAAACTAGAAACCTAGGCAAAATTTTCATTGACTCTCCTTCGGTCCTTATAGTCAATACATCACCAAGTTTTATCAATTCTTTTGTTATTCTGCGGTATGACAGATATTTTTTAAATATTCATTTTTGGGAAAAGAATTTCAAGAAAATACCATCCATAATAGTTCATTCCTAGTTAAGTAAGTCTAGGATATCATGAATATCCACTCTACCCCTCAAATTCATGTCTAAGAAAAATCCTGGAGTAGAAAAAAAAATCTGTTTATCTTTGTTTAACCTGAAGTTTTCCAATTCATTCCAAGGTCCACATGGTCCTCTCAGAGAAAATCTGGACTTTCCTTTTCAGGCTGTGAAACAATTTATCATTTTCTCAAATGTGAGGCAGAGATCAAGCTCAGGTTCCAAATAATATTTAAGTATTTACCATGGGTCTAGCACTGAAGCTTCAAGAAGCTTATATTGTAGTTGGAAAGACAGATTAAACATACATTGGCAGAGATTATCAGAAATAAAATGCAATTGTTGACTTCTAGCAATGCGCTTTCCACTATAGCATACCATCCCATTTTTAGATGGCCAAATCTACTTATTCTGGAGGCTTAGTTCTTTTCCTTTGTTTACAATTTTAGAATCCTCTGCCACCTGGAGCCATTTCCTATTAAAGAAAACAGAAACAAGTCTTGAGAATAAATAGATGTTCTTTCTACCTGAAAGTTAGTATGCCCACTGAGAACAGGGAACATCTCTGGGCTCCCCTTTATTTACTGAAATCTAGATGGACACAGGAGGCTTAGCAGAGTAAAAGGCACTACTGAATTTACTTATAACACAGTATGTACACTACTATGAAAACAAAAATATGCCTTTTTATTAAAACATATTGTAAGAAACAAGTCACACATAACATTTAGGGCTGTTTTTTTCATCACAGCATACAAAGGGCTTCCCTGGTGGCTCAGATGGTAATGAATCTGCCTGCAAGGCAAGAGACCCAGATTCAAGCCCTGGATCAAGAAAATCCCCTATAGAAGGAAATGGCAACCCACTCCAGTATTCTTGCCTGGAAAACTCCATGGGCAGAAAAGCCTGGTGGGCTACAGTCCATGGGGTTGCAAAGAACCAGACGCGACTGAGCAACCAACCCTTACACAAATGGTAGAAAAATAATAAGGCAAGCACAGTTCATTAACATATCACCTTTTCAAGGTGACATCACCATATTCATATATATATATGCCTACAAAATTATTTGAGTATTACTTTAATATATTTTAAACAAGTGAGTAAATATACTCAACAAAATAGGACTCCAATTCTTACAGAAGTAGAAGTATCAAGTAAGTTTTCAAGATACTTGAGGTGCTAAATTGCTCTACCCTAAGCAAATAGAGATATCCAGGTATAGCTCTATTTCAAGTGTTAAATAACTGAAGGGAAAAAACAGTGTGAGTCCAGGGATTCAAAGAGGAGAAATACACATGAAGTGGTAATAAGCAAAGAGGGACTTCCGGGATTGGGAGGTGCCATCCAGGAAAAGAGACATAGGATGGTTTTCATTCCTCAGCCACAAAAAGTTTCCAAGTCCCTTTACCCCTATTCTCCTGTCTCGAATTTACAACCCTATAACTTCAGTCAGAAAGAAAAGATTTCACAATTAGAAACTGATACAAACTTTAATGTTAGATTTAAATTACCTGTTAGGCTATGTTTATGTTCAACTAAAATGAACATCATAGTGACCACATAATAATGACAAATTATGTATCTTCCATTCAAAGGATGAAAAATATCTGAATAAATGTACAGAATTTAAATTACTTCAATTATCTTTCACTTTACTGAGAATTTATTACGTTTATAAAGAATTAGGCAAAATGCTGGCTAAAGTAAAAAAATGTTAAATGATATAAATGATACAATGATATAAATCAAATGAAAATCTTGGCCCCAATATTTTTTGAATTTCAAAAATTGGCTTAGGATATTATTATTACAAAAATAAACAATGAAGAAAATGTTTCTTTCTGGTGCTTAATCAATAGCATAACTCTAAAACTGCCAACTTAGATGGTATGTGAACTATTTAACTCTGTTGACCTTATAACAACTCTCTAACCACCATAATAAAAAGTACAGAAAGTCTTTATTTTTTAAAGATTGAATATGATATAACAAACTCCAAGGTGCTTTAAAAAACAACTATTAGAATTACTAAAGGCATTTTAATAACTAAAGTGGTATTAAGCAAAAGAAAAAAAAACAAAATTGGTCCGTACTTCACACAACAAATACATACATAACTCACAACAGATAAGCAAAATAAGAAATATCTGAATATTCTACAACCTTATAGTCTATTGTTAAAAACTTAAATGGATGCTAACAATTTGAAAATTGGGAAAAAACTGGAGAATGTTACATACTGCTATAAAAAGACATGGAACTAAAATGGACATAGCCCTCATACAAATAGGGCTTCCCTTGTGGCTCAGCTGGTTTAAAGAATCCACCTGCAATGCGGGAGACCTGGGTTCAATCCCTGGGTTGGGAAGATCCTCTGGCGAAGGGAAAGGCTACCTGTTGCAGTATTCTGGCCTGGAGAATTCTATGGACTGTATAGTCCATGGGGTTGCAAAGAGTCAGACATGACTGAGTGACTTTCACTTTCACTCATACAAGTAAGAAATTGAAATAATTGCTTTTGCTGTATAAATCCATAATACTCAAATCCTACAGGCAAAACGTTAAAATCACTCTAAGTAAGCCTGACTCTTTTTTTGCCACTTCAATTTTGAAATTGAAGCACATTTCCTTTACAGAATTCTGTGGTTTTCTGTCATACATCAACAATAATCAGCCATAGGTACACCCATGTCCCCTCCCTCCTGAACCTCCCTCCCATCTTCCTCCTCATCCCACCTGACTTTTTAAAGTTAGGTTTGTTTAGAATGAGGTAGGGTGAATTCATACCTTTAAAGTGACTAAGTATAAAGTCAGCTACTAACAGAATTGCAAGGTAAAACAGGTAAGCCACAGGCACAAGTAGTGTGACTGACCTTTTATACATACATGAAGATCCACCTGACCAGTGATATAATATCTATCAGGAACTCCACAAGGGCATCAAACTCTGTACAACTGAGTTTTAATCTGTTACATTTTGATCTGGTACATTTAGTAAAACAAACTGTCATCCAGGTCCGCAAATTTTAAATGTGGTTAAATTAAAAGAGATATGAGTTGTTTTTATGGGACTTTCCTATCCGCCCTCGTTAGAAGGTTAAAATCTGATCCAGCATAAAAAGCCAAGACTTTTACTGGACAGCCCTTGTTAACTAAGTGCTTAAAAAAAAAATAGGCATTTACCATTATAACAGGATAAAAACTAACACCTCAAAGTGTTACCTACTCAGGCCTTTTAACAAATTTGTTAACACTATTAGTTATATTACTCCACCTTTCTCTTAGTGTGAACTGGTATCAATTATTTAGCCAATTCTATAATGTTATTAAAACACCTGCTGATTTAAACATGAACCAAAGTGTCACTTAAAAAGAAATGTAAAATAAGTAACATCACTGAATTGCAACAGTCCAAAAACATCTAAAAATATAAGTTACCTTGGACAATGACATAAAACATTTCTAGACTTATTTAAAAGCTGTTTTAGGATTAAAATTTTACATGGATTTATTTTTATAATGGCTATTTTAAAGTGTATTTGGTCCTGCATTATAGAATTATCTTTTAAGTCTGTTAAAATGTTTTTCAACAACAACAACAAAAAACATTTTATTAACAAATGAAGGTGACTATTCTAAAAAATAAAATAAAACCTAAGCATATATTAAATAGCTGACAGAAAATAATTCTTAATTTCTGGCATTGCAATAAAGCCCTTCACAAATTCCGTCAAAAATTTAAAAATTTGATGAAACCACCATCTTCAGTTTCCTCACTTAAAAACCCCTAGGCAGGGGGTACCTGAACAGAAAAGAAGAAAATTTAAACATATACAAATAACTACCACAGTACTGTTTATCTCTTACCGAGCAAGGTAAGAAACAACGTTTTAATACTTTAATTTTGTGAGTATTAAACAACTAGTGTGAAAAACAAGCTGCATGTAAACTATTTCTACTGCCTGAGCTTCAATGACTAGCTGAGGCAACCTGTTATAGGAGGTGTTAATTGGCAATAGGAGTACAAGTCAGAAGCATGTTCCCCATCGTCCTAACCCAGCAAGGCTAGGTCATTAAAGTGGAAATGAATTCTTTCATGTCGACTTAACCCTTTCAATGCATGCTTTCAGCTGTTTTCTCTCAATTAATTTTAAAAACTTGTTACTTTTTAGAGTTAAAAAAAAATGTTCCAAAAAAAGGTCCTTTGGCTGACAGTTCCAATGTCTACATTATTCAGAAGAGAAGAACACAGCAAGTTAATTGCATTGTAATACTGCAACGTTCCTCTCTGAAAAACATATAAACTAAACATATTTGCTTATTTTAACACTGAAAAAAGATACAGGATATAGTGTTTAAAATTAGCTCAGAACCATTTAGTCACATAGGGCTTTGATTTACAATTCTGTTTAAGATACAAGGGCTATCTCATAATAATAACTTAAATATCTTAACCTTGGGACAGAGTAGTAATAATTTTTTAATTTCCACAATGTTCATACAAGAATCTCCATTATGAAAATGTTTTGAAACATATATAAGTTAAACACCTTTCTAATTAAGTTTCATTATTCTGATAAGGTGCAGAGTCAAAGCATATCCTGATGATTGGTTGCCAAAAAGCCAAAATTCCTTTTATGGCATGATCTCAGAGGTTTCCAGATGGCACATTAATTCTTTAAAAAAAAAAAGACAAAAAGAAGGAAAGAAGAATAGGAACGTTAAAATAATGATGCATTGCTTTTGAAATGCCATATGTATAAATACTAATATTCCCATATAATAAGCATTATAGCCATTTAAAACTCAATTACATAAATAATATTCTAAATATTATGATTAAAAAATTAACACACATATGCTACATCTTTCACCACTGAATAATCTTGGAGGTATCTTCCTTAATAAAAATATTATCAGAGTAAGAACTAAACACTAGTAAATCTATAATGCCTAAAACTATGACTTGTGATAAATCAATTAAAAATTACCAGCATAACAATAGAGACATAATTTCATCTACTGTTGTACAGTGGAGCTCTCAAGTAACTCTAACCAACAATACACTTAACTAAAAACTTGATCAGCAAGGGCTGAGATAATAGTAGGCAACCTAATAGTTTGAAGATGTCAAAAAATGAGAATTATACATGCTATATTCCTATACCCTAATATTTATTCTTTCTTCCTTGTTATCATTCATCTCCTTCTTTCAAGTCTTTACATCACTGACAAACTCAGTTCCTGCCTCTCTGGAAACTGACATTTTCCCTTAGGTCCACTGAGCTCCTCCAATATAGAAGACCTAAGGAACTATCCTGGAGTCAATATTTTGAGAATATAAAAATTTCAGTGGGGAACAGTGAGGCAAGGTAGCAGTCGGGGAAAAGGGAAGATAACACCATTACTTGTTTATAAAGACACCTGATCAAGTAACACAGGGACTGGTGGCCTAGTGAATAACGCCCAACTGTGACATTTCTCTTTAAGACCACTCCTGATACTCACTTTGAAACAGTTTTCATCTACTTAAAAATGTGTGTGTAAAATATGCCATAAGCACCAACCACTTTAGCCATTTATGAAATTCGTCTTATTAGAGCAGGGACCAACTGTCTCCCATTCTGGGTGACTTTCACTCTGCCCCATAGCAATGAGGAAGGAACAAATACAATGCTTAACTACCTCTGTTATAAAGCATAATCCATAGAGGACTGCTTAGTTAAACTTTTAATTTCCACAATGACCATACAAGAATCCCTATTATGAAAATGCTTTGAAACATATATGAGTTAAACACCTTTGTAATTAAGTTTCATTATTTTGATAGGGTGCGCTGTCAAAGCATATCCTGATGACTGGTTGCCAAAAAGCCAAAATTCCTTTTATGGCATGATCTCAGAAGCTATAACTTCACATGTTTAGCAGTGGCTGAAACATGCTATCTTTTATCATTGGACATAGGGTCCCAGAATCAAGGAGACTCTCAAAAGTCCTACAACAGAGTATTAAGTTATTAGAACTGTTTCAAAACAGACCCGACAACTGGCTTTGACTTTAAAGCTTTTATAAGCGCTGATGTCCCTTTTTCCTTTTATACTGTTCAACTATTTATGTATTTAAATTACAAAACATGTAAAATATAGTTAGCCACAAACAAATTGGTTATTTCGGGAAGCATTCATAATTAAGTAGCTGCTCATCTTCTATAGTATGCAAAGTCATGTATGGAATGTTATACACACATACAAAGAGTGTATGTTTTATTTATTTACTCAACCACCACAGACCTGAGAGCCCAATGCCATGTACTGGTTATACAAAGGTAAACAGGGCCCTGCCCTTAAAAGGTTTACAAACCAGAAGCCAGGTAAGAAAAACTAAAAGCACCACAAAAGCATATATTGTGGATACAGAAGTGAAAGATCAATGCAAGTTCAATCCCTGGGTCAAGAAGATCCTCTGGAGAAGGGCATGGCAACCCATTCCAGTATTCTTGCCTAGAGAATCCCATGGACAGAATAGCTTGGTGGGCTACAGTCCTTACATAGGGTCACAAAGAGTGGGACTCAACTGAAGTGACTTAGCACACATGCACGGATGCCCTGAATAGGTTTACAAACCAGAAGGCAAGCAAGAAAAACTATAAAAGCACCACACAAGCATATATAGTAGACATAGAAGTCAGAGTTATGTACTTGATACAATCTTCCCTTATGCTGAGAACTGAAAAATATGTAGAACTTATCCAAGGAGAAGAATGGCAAGGAAAGGCGTTCCAAGGAAATTAAATAACACATTTAAAGCCACTATCCTGCACATTACCATTCAAAACTTTTTTAAAAAATAAAATGGGCTGAAGATCAAACCAGTCAATCCTAAAGGAAATCAACCCTGAATATTCATTGAAAAAGGCTGATGCTGAAGCTGAAGCTCCAAGACTTTGGCCACCTAATATGAAGAGCCAACTCACAGGAGAATACACTGATGTGGGGAAAGATTTGAGAACAAGAGAAGAGCAAGACGAAATGGCTGGATGGTATCAATGACTCAATGGACATGAGTCTGAGAAAACTCCAGGAGATGGTGAAGGACAGGGAAGCCTGGCATGCTGCAGTCCACAGGGTCTCAGAGTCAGACACAACTCAGCAACTGAACAACAAATGGACTCTTAGGCAGCCAAACATGAGTTAATACTGCTTCCATTTCAATGGGTATTTTACTAAGGATGCGACTTTTTTCAAAGAGTGTTTTTAAAAGAAGTGCCTTTTCTTATCCACACTTTTGCCTTTTATGAAAAATGTTCAGCACTTTAGAATACAAATCAGTTTGGAGTTCTCTGATATGCTTAAAAGACACAGTTGTTAAGAGAATAGAGAAGATGACTTGCTTTCCATACAAAGTGCTGTCATACAGTAAGTAATATGTAGTATCTCTTTGGTTTATGGAACTTGCACAAATAGTCTATCTGACTCAATCTTGAGGCCAAGGGCTATTTAATATATCAAGTACTCAAAATAAATTTTTTTTTCAGTAAGTATTCATAAAAAGCTGATTGTGTGATATCCAAGCAATGGGTACCCCTGGAAGAGAAGACACAGTTCAAGATTGTGATTAGCTGTATCACTGATCAGAGGAGCCGAGGGTTAAATGGATGCTACTGTGATCAGCTGTTAGAGCCACTAAGCAGTCATAAGGGCCAGGCTCTAGAGGTGTTAACACAGAATACTAATAACCTTGCCTGTTTGGGTATATCCTGCTCTATATTTTTTCAAATATGTGATTTATCTCATCTAATGAAAGAAGAGAAAGACCAAGGAAAGATATATAAGAAAAAGCACCATACATACAGAGGAGATGGAATTCAAAAAACTTGTTTGAGTGAATAGGAGAGGAAGAAAAAAAGGACTTGTAAAACTCTGTGTGCTAGGAACTATAACAGGGGCTAGATAAATGATGAACCAATTCCATGCTGTGCTAGTCTTTAAAATGGAGGTAGGTAGGAGACAGGACAATTATACAAGTAAATAAACCTCAGGCCACATCCCAAATCTCCAGAATCTGACTGCCTCTTACCACCCACATAATAGCACTCTGGTGATAACTATAAACATTACATGGACATAAAATCTATCTATATCTCCCCTTTAGCTAATTTTGTTTTTATTCTTATTAGAAATTATCTGAGATCTTCTTTCCTTCCTATTACCTTGTTTAATCAAGACCTGATATTACTATACAAAGTGGAAATTCAAACCAATGCAGCTATAGTAACACTATAGTCTATCTACATGGCGGGTAACACCCTGCCCAAAGAGCAACAATATAAGACTACCAAAAGCCATTACAGCAATCAGTTATTCACTGAAAATTAAGCATCCTAACATTTTAGTCTCAGTGGGAGTAGTTTTCTTCTCAGTATAAGCCACTGAAGTCCATCCTCAAGTAGGGCTGCAAAATAAACTATTAGTTAAATCTGAATTTAGATAAATGAATACTTTTAAACATGTACATCCCATGCAACATTTCGAACATACTTAAATTTTTAAAATATTTATTGTTTACCTGAAATTCAAACTTAACTGGGCATCCAGTATTTTTCTTTGTGAACTACGATAACCCTATTCCCAAGTAACAAGTAGTTTCTGTTCTAAGTCCATATTCTAACTCTCTCCCCCACTTCATTTGTTCTGTGTAGCTTAAGCCAGAGGCAACTTTATATTATTACACACACCAATAGCTTTTTCAAAACTGTTACCTCTTTGTCTTCAATTAAGTAATAAAGTGCTCTTGCCAAATGCTCACTCAGTTTCCTCTTATTAAAAAAAAAAGCACACATGAAATTTATATCTTAATGATACACAAATCATATTTTTATTCTTATTGGAAATCAGCATCTACTCTGAAATATCTTCTCTCTCTAAATGTTAAAATAATCATTCATTAAACAACAAATATGCTTTTTACTTTAGGTAAGAAAATATAGTTCTGAGCACATTGTGCACATGGCCCTGGCGGTGGACTCAGCTGCTGACACTGGACTCACCAAGCACACCCAGAGCCACACTCCTTAGTGCCACTACATTCTCCCTGCTACACACTCTTCTCCTTGTGTTATGACGTCCCCATTAAGTAAAACACTGTATTAGGGCTTGGGATTCACTTGTTCGTAACTTTGTGCGGCACTGGGTCAGTACTCTGCATACTACTGTTGCTCGTTGTTAGACTATCTAATAGAAAAGGCTACTATCATAACAGAGAATTCCACACTAGAGAAACAGTATCCTGCACACACACAAAAAGATGCTCAATAAATAACTCCTCAATCTCTTTATAAATAAATGCAGTTTTGGTTTTTATTTTTTTGATCACTATCTCACCCACAAACATGCCAAGAAAGGCATTCTGATGCCTCTGTGAGCCAAGCAGACATGAAAATGCTAAAGGCAATCCTATGCTTGTGTGGTCTCCATTAAGAGTAGACCCCTTCTCTCGGGAGAAGTAATATCCACAAGGCCGAATAAATGAGAGGCTAGAGAAAAGGAAGCTAATAACTCAATGGACATGAATTTGAGCAAACTGTGAGAGATAGTGAAAGACAGGGAAGCCTGGCTTGTTGCAGGTCACGGGGTTGAAAGAGTTGGACACGACCTAGCAACTGAACAACAAAACATACTTAGAGACAAAGAAACTGAGATAGGAAACCAGTTAGGCAGCAGACTGGACACAAGGCTTATCATTATTTAGGGAATTAAATCTGCTTAAGGCCCAAGAGTAGAAAGTCGCCTCCCTAGGCAAAAGAGAGGCCAACGAGGCAGCCAGGCGAGCAGCTGAGAGGGAGGGAGAGCAAAGTGACGACCATCCGCAGAGCACACAACTGGCGCTTTTTTCTAGCCACTGTCAGCTTCTTTTAAGACTTACTGAGGAGTCACAAAAGCCTGTAGTGCACTCGCTAAACAGCTTAAGAAAGGAAACATCACTGAAAGTTAGGCTGAAGCTTTTGCACCATCCTCCTGACTGACTGCACCCTCTCCAAAACCCCTGTTGTAGCTACTATTCTAATTTTTGGTGATTATCATGCATTTCCTCATACTTTCACTATGTAGGCAGATATAGAGAATATATAACATTATAGTATTTGCATGTTTTAAAATTAGATAGTAAAACTTAGAACATATTTATTCCTCTACTTGCCTTTTTTCTCTAGTATGTTAATATGGATTAATCATGCAGATATGTGAAGATCACTGACTTTACAAAAGCCCCACTGTTAAGCAAAGTTATGTATTTTCCTCCTGATGGACAATTAGGTTGTTTTCAATTTTTTTGATATTATAAACTACAGATCAGCAAACTGGGGCCTGTGGGAGAGCCAGCTGACTGTTTTTGAAAATGAAGTTTTGTTGGAATATAGCCAGGCACATTCATTTTGTATTATGTATGGCTGCTTTAACACTACAATGGCAGGATGAAATTGAGTGGGTGCAACAGAAACCATTTGGTCCACAAGTCTAAAATATTTACGACCCAGACCTTTAAGAAAGGAGTACCAAGGGGTTATAAACAATACTGTTGTGAATGTTCTTGCATCCACATGGGACACTTTCCCTAGGGAATATAATTAGGAAAAGACCTTTCAGGATGCAGGGTAAGCAAATCTTTACCATTACTAGATTTTACCAAAATGCACAAGACGGCTGTACACTACTACTAGCTTATACAAATGGTTTATAAACCATTTGTGTTCTTTCTTCTAATATTCCTATCTTTTGCCCATTTAAAAATATCGTTTTCTTACTGATTTATAGAAACAAAATACATATATTCATGACTAGTGTTTTGTCCATTATATGTTAGATATATATATCTTTCCCAATCTGTGGCTCACCACTTTGCTTTTTACATTTCTTCATGCCTCAGTTTTATCTGAAAAAAAAAAATGAAGATTGTAACAATAACCCAACTTCATATAATCGCTGAAAAGACTGAATGAGTTAATATATTTAAAATACTTAGAACAGTGCCTGGCACATGTAAGTGTTCTATGAATATTAACTATTTAATATTATCTACTTATTTTATCATATCATAAAGGGAAACAAATTTTAAGTTTCAATGTAAATTTATCACTGTCCCTTTAGTATTCATGCTATCATATTTAAGAAAGTCTGCCCTACACATTTAATTTTACGTGTTCATAAAACAATAACCTTGTTTATTTAGTACCTCTGAAAGCTAAGAAAGAATAGTACTTTCTGTTAATTTGATTTCAATTATTATTCACTGTCGGCATATTTTCTTAAAATCTAAGTACAATTCTAATACTGATCTCTTTAAAGTTCCAGTACAAAGGAGAACCCCCTCCAGAATCTCCAGTCCCACACCATTTTTCTTATTAAAAAGTAAATAAAAGAAGCATCTGCTTACATTCAAGAGAGAGTAACAAAGGACTATATTTACATTCCCAACAGAAAGAAATAAAAAATAGACAAAACTATATAAAAGAAAAGCTTGTAAGACATTGTTGATGAGGCAACAAAAGATGGTGACCTCTGAGAACCTGGAAAACAAAGGAGGTAAACCCTGCTACTACCCTAGTTTGTGGCTTTGAGAGTTTCCAAGCTGCAGTGCAGGGGGAAGGAAACCAGGTAGTCTACTGAAATCTCTGAACTGAGATGTTAAGAGCTGAGATTACTGGGAGACCAAAGCAGCTAGAGTTATCGTCAAAGGGTACCAGAGAGAAAATAGACGTAAAAGAAAAAAACCTTGGGATCTTCTGAGGTTTCTCCTTGAATAATCAACTGAGTACTGATCAGTTCAAGTGTATGAGGACACTGCATGAGGGCGGGGAAAGAAGAGAGAGGAGGACCTACCTCTCACACAGCACTGGTGACAACGTTCATTCCCACCAGCCAAACAGAAAAACATCGGAATGCACAAGGCATTGATTAGACAGAAAGGCCCTGCCTCAATAGTGGACAAAACGAGTCTAAGACTAAGCACTGCATCAGTCTCTCCTAACAAGTTATAAAAGCAAAACTAGAAAGAATCAAACAGCTTCCAAATAATTTAACTGCATCCCATAACAAATATCAAGAATATTTCATAAGAATTAAAAACAGCCAACATACAAGGCAAAACTCACAAGGTCAGGCCCTAGTTAAAAAAATCACCAGGCATGCACAATTAGGAGATAAATCAATTAATTAAAACCAATCTAGAATAAACAAAGATGGTAAAAATTAATAGACAAGGATATTAAAATCTTATTATAACTGTCAAAAAGTAGAGACATGAAAGACATAAAAATGACCCAAATCAAACTTCTTCTAATGAATGCCACGATTCATCAGTGGCAACAGGATAAAGTATGCAGTGAATCTAGAGACACTTGGGGGAGCTTTATTTTTAGGGTGTTCACAGATGGTCAAAAAGTGGAAAAAAAAGCTGTAAGATGAAAAATATATTGGATAGGATTAATGGAAGATCAGACATTGCACAGGGGGAAAAAAATAAGTGAATCTGAAGACACAGCAATAGGAAATGAAACCAAAGAATTGGAAATAAAATTAACAGAGCCATCAAAAACAACGGGACTACTATAAAAACAAAAATATACACGTCACTATGATTCTTGAAAGGGTGGGAAGGTGGTAGAACAGAAAAAATATATTTTTTTAATCTCAAACTTTGTTGAAACTTGGTGAAAATACGGGAAGCTCAGCAAAACATTAAGCACAAGAAATATGAAGAAACCTATATCACTACCCATCACAACTAAAAACAAGCGATAAGAAAAATCTTTAAAGTACTGCAGAATAAGGAGATACAGAGACAATGAAACAGATTTGAAAGTTCAGAAATAAATTCTAACATTTATGATCAATAAATCTTTGATAAAGGAGCAAGACAATTCAACAGGGAAAGTCTTTTCAAAAGATGGTGTTTAGACAACTAGACATCTACATGCAAAAGCAAGATCCCCACCTCACATCACGCACAAAGTGGATCACAGAACTAAATGTAAGAGTTAAAATCATAAAGCTCTTAGAAGAAAACAGAGGAGTATATCTTAATGAACTCTGGCTAAACACTGATTTTTCAATACAACATCAAAGCACAAGTCATAGGATTTGCCTGGCTTCCACTCTAAGGGTCACAGGTTAGATCCCTGGTCTGAGAACTAAGATCTCGCATACCACATAATGCAGCCAAAGGGGAAAAAAAAAGTACAGGTCATAAAAGAAGACTCACCATCATCAAGAAAGTGAAAACACCAGAAACTGTAAAACTCTTATAGGAAAACATAGGCAGAACTCTCTCTGACATAAATCACTGCAAGATCCTCTAGGACCCACCTTCCAGAGTAATGGAAATAAAAAACAAAAATAAACAAATGGGACCTAATTAGATTTAAAAGCTTTTGCACAATGAAGGAAACTATAAGCAAGGTGAAAAGGTAGCCCTAAGAATGGGAGAAAATAATAGCAAATGAAACAACTGACAAAGAATTAATCTCCAAAATATATAAGCAGATCATGTCGCTCAATACCAGAAAAAAAGCGGGCCAAAGAACTAAACAGGAATTTCTCTAAAGAAGACATACAGATGGCTAACAGACACATGAAAAGATGTCAACATCACTCATTATCAGAGAAATGCAGATCAAAACCACAAAGTATCATCTCATGCTGGTCAGAATGGCTGCCATCAAAGTCTACAAACAATAGATGCTGAAGAGGGTACAGAGAAAAGGGAACCCTCTTACATTGTTGGTGGGACTGCAAACTAGTACAGTCATTATGGAGAACAGTGTAGAGTTCCTTTAAAAACTGGAAACAGAACTGCCATATGACCCAGCAATCCCAATGCTGGGCATACCACCAAGGAAACCAGAACTGAAAGACACATATGTACCCCAATGTTCACTGCAGCACTGTTTACAACAGCCAGGACATGGAAGCAACCTAGATATCCATTGGCAGATGAATGGGTAAATAAGTTGTGGTACATACACACAATGGAATATTACTCAGGTATAAAAAAGAATGCATTTGAGTCAATTCTAATGAGGTGGATGAAACTGGAGCCTATTATACAGAGTGAAGTAAGTCACAAAGAGAAACACCAATACAGTATACTAACACATATATATCCAATTTAAAAAGAAGACGGTAACGATGACTCTATATGCAAGACAGCAAAAGAGACACAGATGTAAAGAACAGACTTTTGGACTCTGTGGGAGAAGGCAAAAGTGGGATGATTTGCGAGAACAGCACTGAAACATGAATGTTCCCATATGTGAAATAGATGGCGAGTGCAAGTTCAATGCATAGAGCAGGGCACTGAAAGCCAGTGCTCTGGGACAGCCCAGAGGGATGGGGTGTGGAGGGAGGTGGCTTCAGGATGGGGGGACACATGTGCACCTGTGGCTGATCCACGTAAGTGTATGCCAAAAACCACCACAATATGGTAAAGTAATTAGCCCCCAATTAAAATAAACAAATTAGATTTTAAAATGTGAAAAGAGAACTTATAGACTGGAAGGAAATATTTGCAAATCACATAAGGAGGCTTCTGTCCACAATATGTAAAGAGCTTTAACAGCTCAATATTAAAAGAAAAATAGTTCTTTTTGTTGCTGTTGTTGTTAGTGGGCAGCAGACCTGCATTACAGAACATATTATGTCCTTCAGGCAAACAGAAAATACCAGATAAAATATATCCACTCAAAAGACAGAACACAGAAAACTAAAAGGACATAGGTAAACATGTTTTTTTTTCTTATTATTTAAATCTCTTTAAAAGACAATACATTGCTGTGAAAATACTACAGCAGTTCCTCAAACACTTAAAAACAGAATTAATTAACTAATCCAGCAACTCCACTTCTGGGTATATACCCAAAAGAATTAAACTCATTGATTAGAACAGGTATTTGTATACCAATGTTCACGGCACTATTATTCACAATAGTCAAAAGGTTGAAACAACCCAAACATCCAACAACAGATGAATAAACAAAACGTGGTATATTATACACAGAATATTATTCAGCTTTAAAAAGGAAAGAGATTCTGACACATGGTACAACGTGGATAAACCCTGAAGATATTAAGCTAAACAAAACAAGCCAGTCACAAACGGGCAAATACTATATCAGTTCAGTTCAGTTCACTCACTCACTCGTGTCCGACTCTTTGCGACCCCATGAACCACAGCACGCCAGGCCTCCCTGTCCATTACCAACTCCCAGCGCCCACCCAAACTCATGTCCATTGAGTCAGTGATGCCATCCAACCATCTCATCCTCTGTCGTCTCCGTCTCCTCCTGCCCTCAATCTTTCCCAGCATCAGGGTCTTTTTCAATGAGTCAGCTCTTCACATGAGGTGGCCAAAGTATTGGAGTTTCAGATTCAACATCAGACCTTCCACTGAACAACCAGGACTGATTTCCTTTAGGATGGACTGGTTGGATCTCCTTGCAGTCCAAGGGACTCTCAAGACCACAGTTCAAAAGCATCAATTCTTCAGCTCTCACATCCATACATGACCACTGGAAAACCATAGCCTTGACAAGACGGACCTTTGTCTGATTACACTTATATGAGGCACCAAGAGTAGAAACAGAAAGCAAAATAGTGGTTGTCAGGGGCTGGAAGAGAAGGGAATGATGAATTATTGCTTAGTAAGAGATACAGAGTTTCTGTATGTATGTGTGTGTGTGTTAGTTGCTTGGTCGTGTCCAACTCTTTGTAACCCCGTGCACTGTACTGTCTGCCCATGGAATTCTCCAAGCAAAAATACTGGAGTGGGTTGCCATTTCCTGCTCCAGGGGATCTTCCTGGTCCAGAGATCTCACATTGCAGGCAGATTCTTTACTGTCTGAGTCACCAGGAAGCCCTCTTTTTCTGTATGTTTCTGCATGGGAAGATGAAAAAGTTTTGGAGTAGAATGGTGGTGTTAAGTGCACAACAGTGTGAATGTGCCTAATGTCTGAACTGTACACTTCAAAATCATTAACTGGACATATTTTGTTAACAAATATTTTAGTACAGTAAAAGACTAGTCAATCAAAAATAATAAAAATAAACTACAGACTTTATAACAAGACTAAAAATTATAACAGCAATGTACCAGTGCATGCTCAGTCACTAAGTCTCATTCAACTCTTTGTCACCCCAAGGACTGAAGCCCACCAACCTCCTCTGTCCACGGAATTCTCTAGGCAAGAACAGTGGAGTGCCATTTCCTACTTCAGGGGATCTCCCTGATCCAAGGATCAAACCTGAGTCTCCTGAACTGGCATGCAGATTCTTTACCAATGAGCCACCTGAGAAGCCCAACAAGCAACCATAAGATACAAAATATATTAACATTCATTTGCTCTAAGTCAGGTAATATAAAATGACGTTAAGGCGGCAGAAAAAGAAAAAACCACAAAAAAGAAAAATACTATGAAAATAGTAATATAATAGACTGAAACTTTATTTTCTTGGGCTCCAAAATCACTGTGGACGATTACTGCAGCCATGAATTAAAAGACACTTGCTCCTTGGAAAAAAAGCTATGACAAAACTAGAAAACATTTTAAAAAGCAGTCACATCACTGTGCTGACAAAGTCCATATAGTTAAAGTTATGGATTTTGCAGTAGTCATTGTACAGATGTGAGAGATGGATCGTAAAGAAGGCTGAGAGCCAAAGAATTGATGCTTTTGAACTGTGGTGTTGGAGATGACTCTTGAGAGTCCCTTGGACTGCAATCGATCAAACCAGTCAATCCTAAAGGAAATCAACCCTGAATATTCACTGGAAGGACTGATGCTGAAGTTGAGGCTCCAATACTTTGGCCACCTGATACAAAGAGCCGACTCACTGGAAAAGACTCTGATGGTAGGAAAGACTGAAGGCAGGAGGAAAAGGTGGCAACACAGGATGAGATTGTTGGATGGCATCACCGACTCAATGGACATGAGTCTGAGCAAACTCTAGGAAAAAGTGAAGGACAGGGAAGCCTGGCGTGCTGCAGTCCACTGGGCTGCAAAGAGTCAGCCACAACTCAGTGACTGAACAACAACAGACTGAAACTTAATTATATAAATAATTGCATTAAATGCAAATAATCTTAAAATCTCAATTTAAAATCCAAGATTATCAGAGTGGATTAAAAACAAACAAGACCTACCTATATACTGCTTACAAGAAAGGTACTTCAAGTAGGTTTAATAAAGACCCGAATATATTAACAGGAAAAAGACAGGAAAAGATATACTACATTAATAGCAATCAAAAGAAAGCTGGGATGCTATCAAACAATTTCAGATCACAGAACATTGCAAGAGTTAAAAGAAAACATCATATGTATCAATGACGAGTCAAAATGTCATCTCAAAAAATGCAGAATATGAGTTTTAAAAACATCCAACATCCATTCCTGATGAAAACTCAGTAGAAAGTAAAAATAATAAGTAGAGAACTTCTGTAATCTGATAAAGAATATCTATTTAAAACGTACAGCTAATACCACACTTGATGATGAAATAATAAATGCTTTCCCCCTAAGATCAGGAACAAGACAGGAATGTCTACTTTTACCACTTCTATTCAACATTTTACTGACATTTACAGTCAGTCCAATAAGGAAAGAATTAAAAGGCATCCAGATTGGAAAGGAAAAAGTAAAACTGCCCTTTTTCTAGACAAGAAAATCAAAGAAATAAAAATTCTGTTTATAATAGTATCAAAGATAAGAAATACTTGGACATAAACATGACAAGATATAAAAATTCTGTACACTGAAATCTATAAAAAACTACTGAGAAAAATTAAAGAAGATCTAAATAAACAGATAACCTGTGTTCATGGTTGGAAGACTCAATATGGTTATGATGTCAATACTCCCCAAATTGATATATAGATCTGATACACAATCAGTCAAAACCCCAGTAGATTTTTATTTATTGAAATTGACGTACTTAATTTTTAAGCATATGTGAAGATATAATGGGCCCTAGAATGGCCAATAACAACATTTAACAATGGCTGTTAAAAAAAAAAAAACCTGGAGGACTAACACAACCTGATTTCAACATGTGTTATAGAGTTCCAGTATTCAAGATTGCGCAATACTGGCTTAAAAATATAAATATAATGGAATAGAATGGAGATTCCAGATATAGGACCACACATATAGGGAGAAGTGATTTCCATTAACAGTACAATGCAAAGGTAGAGAAAAAATAATCAACAATTGGTGCTACAACAATTGAATATATTCACACACAAAGTTGTTTTAAAACTGAACATGATCCATATCTTGCATCATATACAAAAATTAATTCAAACTGGATCACAGAACTAAATGTAAAACATTAAACTATAAAAATTCTTGAAGAAAAGAGGATATCTTTGTGACCTTAAGCTGGCACAAATATCTTAGATATCACACCAAAGTATGATTTATAACAGAAAATTTTTATAGACTCCAAAGTTAAGAACTCTGCTCTCTGAAAAACACTAACAGAGTAAAAAAATTAGCCAAAGATTGGGAGAAAATATCTGCAAATCACATATTTTATAAAGGAATATATAAAGAACTCATAAAATTCATTAATGTAATAGCCCAGTAAAAACTGGGCAGCAAACCTGAATAAAGACCTCACTAAAAAAGATATATAAATGGCAAATTAGCACATGAAAAAATGTTCAATATTATTAATCATTAAGAAAACGCAAACTAAAAGTATAATTGGATACGACCACCTTTTGGAATGGTTAAAATGAAAAAGATTAACCATAACACATACCAAATGTTTGCAAGGATGTGAAGGGACTGGAATTTTCATACTTTAATGGGATTGGAAAACAGTAAATCATTTTTGAAAGGTTTGGCAGTTTTCAGTAAGTTAAACACACACTCACCATATAATCCAGCCATTCCACATCTAGGTGAGAAATGAAACACGTACAGTGTGGAAAATGCTGAAAGAGATGGGAATACCAGACCACCTGACCTGTCTCTTGAGAAACCTATATGCAGGTCAGGAAACAACAGTCAGAACAACGGACTGGTTCCAAATAGGAAAAGGAGTATGTCAAGGCTGTATATTGTCACCCTGCTTATTTAACTTATATGCAGAGTACATCATGAGAAACGTTGGGCTAGAGGAGTACAAGCTGGAATCAAGATTGCCAGGAGAAATATCAATAACCTCAGATACACAGATGACACCACCCTTATGGCAGAAAGTGAAGAGGAACTAAAAAGCCTCTTGATGAAAGTGAAAGAGGAGACAGCAAAAGTTGGCTTAAAGCTCAACATTCAGAAAACGAAGATCAGGGAATCTGTTCCCATCACTTCATAGGAAATAGATGGGCAAACAGTGGAAACAGTGTCAGACTTTATTTTGGGGGGCTCCAAAATCACTGCAGATGGTGACTGCAGCCATGAAATTAAAAGACGTTTACTCCCTGGAAGGAAAGTTATGACCAACCTAGATAGCATATTCAAAAG
>SJYV01013150.1:205011-244288 GCA_006410875.1 Neotragus pygmaeus | reverse complement strand
CTGAAACTCCAGTACTTTGGCCACCTCATGTGAAGAGTTGACTCATTGGAAAAGACTGATGCTGGGAGGGATTGTGGGCAGGAGGAGAGGGGACGACAGAGGATGAGATGGCTGATGGCATCACCGACTCGATGGGCATGAGTCGGAGGTCGACAGAGGATGAGATGGCTGGATGGCATCACTGACT
Source organism: Neotragus pygmaeus (assembly GCA_006410875.1). Classification (NCBI taxonomy): domain Eukaryota; kingdom Metazoa; phylum Chordata; class Mammalia; order Artiodactyla; family Bovidae; genus Neotragus; species Neotragus pygmaeus. The sequence goes on along the minus strand of SJYV01013150.1, from coordinate 244,101 downwards.
CGATGGACATGAGTCTGAGTGAACTCCGTGAGTTGGTGATGGACAGGGAGGCCTGGCATGTTGCGACTCATGGAGTCACAAAGAGTCGGACACTACTGAGCGACTGAACTGAATTGACTGACTCATGCAATGTTCATAGCAGTTTTATTTGTAACAGCCCGAAATCGGAAAACACTAGAATACTTATGAACAGGTGAATAAAGTGTGGTTTGTCTAGCCAATGAAATACTACTACTTAGTAATAAAGGAGAACAAGCTACTAATAACCACTCAGAGAAGAACCTCAGAATACTTATGGTAATGAAAACCAGACCAAAAAGAGTATCTATTCTATAATTCCACTTGCTTAATAGTCTAGAAAATTAAATCTAATGTATAAAAGCAGATGAATGGCTGCCTGAGGAAGAGTAAAAGAAGAGGGATTACAAAATGTCTAAATAAATTTGAGGGGGGGCTGGTGGATGTTCACCATCATGATTGTAGTGATGGTTTCATAAGTGTATGTATACACCTCAAAACTTACCAAATTACATACTTTAAGTATGCACTGTTTAGTGTATGCTAATTATCTTAGTAAATAAAACAAAAATAAAAGGCTTATAAATACTTCTAACTTTTTATAACTCACCCTTCTTAGTACCTTCTCTTACAACTGATCTTAAATATAGTGACTACAAAATAAAACTCTTTTGTAAGCATAAAAGATCTACAAACAGGGTAGATAATATGATGTTACAGCTATTCAGCAAATTCAGGCATCATGTCAGAAAACAGCCGTCATTCAGAGATGCCAATTAAAACTTTTTAAGAGGAGCTTTTCTTTCAGAAAAACATATCAATTTCTACTTATATCTACAGTGTAACTGAATTATAGCACCTGTATTTACTTACACACACACACACACACACACACACACACACTCACTCACTCACTCTTTCTCTCTGCAGTTTCCAAATCTTCTATCTCATAATTTGTAGTTCCAAAGGCAGCTCCAAAAGTTAAGAGAAATTATGGTGTAAGGAGACAGATCTACTTTAGGGATGCTTCATCAAGGCTTGACAACTCACCACAATGTTACGTGCTTGGAGTTAGCGAATATTTTAAAGTATTTGCTGAGTGCTGCATGACTTTATAAAACATTTTAAAATCCTCTCGTATTATTTTTAATTGATCTTTTAATCAATTAAGCAGTCAAAGGATATGATCACACTTCTATAGAACATACAGATAAGATCAGATACACATAGGAAAATAAACATAGATAATTTAAATAAATGTGCAATATACATGTCAGGAATATTCAGAACCAAATCTCTTGGCCCACAGTTCAATCCCTTTGACTCAGTTTATCATTTCAATGATACAAATACTATCATTTGTATCAAATAATAAAAACATTATTACTTGCTGCTCAAAGTCATATGCTGAGGCAGTCCTGAGACCTTCACCATGAACAAAAAATAACCATTTGCTCTGCAGAATTCCTATAAAGTCAGTAAATAAGGAAGATGATAATGCTTATGAACAATCTGATAAACTCCCTCCCAAACTATTTTGGAATTAGAAAACTAAATATGAGGTTTATGCCTCACTGCACAGTTTAAAACTCAGGCTCACTTCCCCTTGTGAGATGGGGCAAATCATACCCACAGTCCTGGATTAAATGGCATAAACATATACTGCATATATGCAGTACCTGGCACACAGCTGCTACCATTCCACCTACTAGTTTTAATGATAAATTTATAATATTTAAATTACCAGTGTCTATCAAAAAATAGCAATTCTAATACTATATGTGTATATGCTTTAGAAATAAATGTTAATACTAAAGCTAACTAAATTTAGATATAACAAAGCTAATACTTTGTTTTTCCTTTAACTGAGTTTCACTCACATACATGCCATTTAGGTACTCAGATTAAACACAGTAACAAAAAAACCCAGCACATCTCCTTCATAGTATACAGACAAAGAACATGCCTGAAATTGGTTCTTAATCTGTATACTTGTATACCTATNACTTAACTCACTCAGTTGCTAAGCGAGGGTGCATAAAGGGAGAAGATTAGGAGAGGGTCAGTGGGTATCTTTTCGTCTGGAGCTTGAGTAAGGAGCATATTATTCTTAATATAAATAGTAAAGGAAAGTATGTAAGTGAAAAATGAGGTTGGGAGAAAAATAATAGCAGGGGTTTATAAAATACTGAGAGGAATTTTGTAACATGAGGATGAAGCTAGTCATATATGTAGAGTAGGGTAATATTTTTTAGTCTTCTCACTAGTCTTTTTGAGTCATATCTGAAATATTCAAGTTTAATTTGCATTCAAGTATCATCACTACTTAAAACAAGAAAGAAATAATTCTGGGTTGTTTGTTTTAAGGCACATTTATTAGCATACTGACAGCTTTGATTTCTTTGCATCCAAATTTTTTTAATGTTCTGAAAGAATTATTTAATATATTTTTGGAATTATAATAGCAATTAATTCACTAAGAAAATAATTACCTTAAACCATCCATTTGATAATTAAATTAACTTCATTTGAATTAAAATTATAATAATAAATTAGAAATGACATGCAGAAGATTAGGCATATATATATTTTTAATTACAGAGTGATCATTTTCTGGACTTGTGTAGTAAATTTTTTCTACACATTTGCAGATGAGCAGGGTCATTCACTAAAAGACTGATTACTCCATGTGTACCCTGCCATTTTGGGAATAATGTAAATGTACAGAAGTTGAGATATTTTAGTAAGTATAACATTTGAGAATTTACAATGTTTTGATATAAAAAGTTCTCATAATGCCATTCAAAATACTCAAATTACATACCTACTAAAGGGGTTATTCAAAATCCCTTTGTGGATTTTATTCTATGCCTATATGTTGACTAAGAGTTCTTTGAAATAAATCTTCCGGTGCAGGTAATATTCACTAGTAATAGTACAGATACCAGTTTAGTTTGGGGAACTTTTAANGAATCGTCTGTGATCAAGAACTCACACTGCAAAAAAGTTTACTTTTTCAATATACTTCAGAAGATTTTATTTGTAAGCAATATCACTGAAAATACTAAAGAAAAAACTATATCTAAACTCATAATTGTGCTTCCTAATCCATGTAATTTTATGGCTGCTTCTAAATAGTATCAGCATTTTTATTTTCCTGTTTTTCACCAATATTCAAATGTATTATAAAATATTCAAGCACAGGCACTGTTGTATTAAGACTGTGATCTTGCTTAAATTTAACCATTGGCTGACAGGCAAGGCACCATGTTAAGAGCTTGAAATGTACAATTTTGCCAGCTGATATACAAAAGTTCTAAATTAGCATATGAAAAGTAATCCACAGATGGCTATGTACAATTCACAGAAGGGAATAAAAGGTAGAGATTGTCTGTACTTACAAACCTGAAATGAGCTAAGCAAAGCCTTCTGAATGTTCTGCCACAATTTAACATTAAACATCAGCCTCTGGAGTTGTTATGGTCTCATTATTAAAACAGTAAGTAACAGTAAGGCTATTATCTACTACACCTAATTTGAGCTCCTAATACCATTCTTGAATCTTTCACATAAATTACTTCTAAAAATCACATAGTCCTACAAAGTGGATACTACTGTGCCTGCCATGTAAAAATGAGGAAGCCGAGGCTCAAAGTCAATCAATGTGTCCAAGGTGATCAAGGTAAGTGGTAAAGCCTAAATTCAAAGCTGCCAATGATGTAGTAAATATCCTTGTGAAAACATTAAGACAGAAAACAAACTAAGCATGTATTGACAGAGGACTGCTTAAATATACCATGGTTCATACATAAAATGGAATAGCAAATCACCATTTAATGAAAAGGAGCCACCTATATACACATGTATCAATATACACAAGGCGCCAATCTCCAGAATGTACTATTAAGTACTGGGTTGGCCAAAAAGCTCCTTCGGTTTTTAAGTAAAAGACAAATTTTCATTTCATTGTGCTGAACAAAGTATTCACTGCTTTGTTTCACTACCTTTTGCCACTTTTCAGACAACTTCATAATTCTATCTTCCCAAGACTTTTTGAGCAAAGAACTGTTCCAGGTGCCTTTTACAGTCTTCCAAGGAACTGAAGTTTTTCCATTAAGAGAATTTTGTAAAGACTAAAACAAACGGAAATCTGAAGGTACAATGTCTGGTGAATACAGTGGGTCAATCAGAACTCCCCAGCAGTTTATGCCTAGCCATCAAAGAAATAAGAGTTCTTGTGTTATCCTTGACTGATGCAAGAATGTATTTTCTTCTGACTAACTCCAAAAGCTTTTTGTTGAGTACTGCTTTCATTTGGTCTAATTGGTAGCAGTATTTGTTGGAATTAATCATTTGGTTTTCCAGGAGGAGTTCCTAATAGAGGACTCCCTTACAATCCTACCATATAAACAATATCATGTTCTTGGATGAAGACTGGCCTTTGCTGTGGTTGGTAGTTCATCTAGCATGCTCTACTATCTCTTCTGCTTCACATTATTGCACAGTAGCCACTTTTCATCATCCATCATAATTTGTTTTAAAAACGAACATTTTCATTACATTTAAGTGGAGAATCACATGTGGAAATACAGTNCCTTTGCTGTGGTTGGTAGTTCATCTAGCATGCTCTACTATCTCTTCTGCTTCACATTATTGCACAGTAGCCACTTTTCATCATCCATCATAATTTGTTTTAAAAACGAACATTTTCATTACATTTAAGTGGAGAATCACATGTGGAAATACAGTCAAGGTTTTTTTCACTTAACTTACATGGAACCCAAACATCAAAGTGGTTAACATAACCAAGCTAGTATAAATTATTTTTGCCACTTGATTTCTATATTTTAAGTATGGTGACTCTCTCCTGCATGGTATAACATTAATTATTCTCAATTAAAGCCTCAGTCTGATCACTATCAATCTCAACTGGTCAACCTGACCGTGGAACATCGTCCAGCAAGACATCTCCAGCTCGAAACTTCACAAACAATTTTTGACACCTTCAATCAGTCATAGCACATTCTCCATACACTGCACAAATCTTTTTTTTTTTTGCATTTCAGTTACATTTTTTACCTTTCTCGAAATAATAAGATATAAGATGCCTAATATGTTGATTTTTCTTCAATCTTCAATATTAAAATGGCTACACAAAAATTCACCTATTTTGATAAGCTTTTGTTTTAAACGCAGGCTGATATGACAGCTGTCACAATACAATCTAACAAAACTGTTTCAAATGAAGTTGAAGACAACTAAGAGCCATCTTAGAGCCATCTTATAGGAAAAAAAAATGAAGTTTTTGGCCAACCCAAATATATATACAACACTGTTTAATACAGTAGCCATTGGTACAGTAGCCATATGCAGGTACTTAAACTTTAAACTATTTAAGATCAAATTTAAAATTTACTTCTTCAGTCATACCACTCATACTTAAAGGGCTTAATAGCCACATGGCTCATGGCTACCATACTAGGCAGCTAGATATAACACATTTCTGTGCTCAAGGAATGTTCTATTGGACAGCACTGATATAGAATATTTTTGGAAGAACAGAAAGAAATTAGTAACAGTTCCTAGGGAAGGGACAGAAAAGGCATGGACACATTTCACACACGCCCACAGCTAACTTCTTAACTCTGTAACATGTCAAGTATCACCTATTTTAAAATAATGATTTACCTTTTCTAAAATACCTTGTTTGGTTCTCAGAAGAACCAAACAAGCGGCATGATTTATGCTACTGAGAAGCATAAAAGGCTCAGAAGTTCCGAGGCATAACAGCTGGAGCCTGAGGGACGGAAATCCTCTCTCCTAGACTGCCTAGAAACGCTCATGCCCACTACCTGAACTGTACAAACTATTCTTCTATTCACAATACTGTTTGAGACGCCATGCAAAAAATTACAGAGCTGCTATTTCTGAGGAATTAAGGAACAGGGACAGAAAAAAACATCAGGGAAAAAATGCTTACAGGTATGAAAGAGTTAACTATGGTCAAAAGGCACAGGAGAAAGTTCCATTCTTTGGGGAAGAAAGGCACAGGTAATACTGTCCCATCTCTTCTCTTCTTACACTTCTGTTTAAAGCTCTATAGAAGAGCATTTAACAGCGACAGTCTCGGTTCTACTTTGAAGTCACTTTCCCCCCCAAAATGTCGTATTTCTTCAAATGACACAACATACTGAACAACTGAATTGTTAAATGTCTCAATTTCTTCACCTGTAAAACAGAAACCTGTTGCCTGATCAATGTCATTCACTTACTACTGGACATTTTTGCCTAGGAGAGGGAATAGTCAAACTTTTGAGAACAAAAAGGCACAGTGGTCAGATACTCCCAAGTAACAAACAACCAAACATTAGAAGTGATACTTTTCTCTCATCAGGAGACAGAGGATCAACTCAGGGAAGCTGAAGGACCTGGGGATGATTCAAATATATGAAAATCTACCCTGGAAGAAAAATAAATAGGAACAAGATCCCAAACCATCCACTTTCCTGCATACTGACACAGCGTTCTTTTCTTTCAAAGTAGCAGACAAAGAGTTTATTTTATTTATTTAACTTGGCGATTATTTATTTATTTTTAATATAAATTTATTTTAATTGAAGGCTAATTACAATATTGTATTGGTTTTGCCATACATCAACATGAATCCGCCATGGATGTACTTATTCTCTTCCTCTTCCATAGAACTCAGCCATCGCTGGATCTAGCTTCGGTCCAGAGCATGCCTTTCATCATTGCCCAAAACATACTGCCTTTCACAATGAGTTTAGGCAGGTCAGAGATCTGTGCCAGGGTAAACAGAAGGGCAAGCTGGTGTCCACAAAGGGAAAAGGGCATAAATTTGTCCTCACACAGACTGGTGACCAGGAAATCTGCCCAAATTTCAGGAATCTGGGTTTACAGGGAAAGAAAAGCAAGACACAGTCCTACAAGACAGGGAAATCATTTAGGGACTCCAACAGCTAATCATATCCACAAGCACTCAAGGAAGTCAACTTACTAACGAAAACATCCTATAAAATGTAAGACCAAGCAAGGAAGACACAGCATTGTAAAGAAGGATACATGACAATTATTTCCAGAAATTTATATTTCCAAGTTATTATTAAATTTTTAAATATAATAATTATCAATATGTAAGTTAAATCCTTTAAAAATATATAGGACAGATGTTAAATTCACTTCATATGATTACCACACAGAAACACTTAATGTGGCCTTAGACTTCTATACATTTACTTAGGGGAGTAAACATCTGAAAATGAGTTTATTATTAATGGAAAAGTGCAAAGAAACTTGTCAACATGTGCCAGTTCCATGGCCCACAGGCAATGAGCACTGCCTGCCTGTGCCAGTCAGATCACCAACCAACATTACTGTGAAGGCCATGAAAGAAGCTGTTAATACTCTGGTTTAACCTCAGCACAGGCCAGAGCAGCAGATTAAGCAGAACTTTACATCAGTGACAGGTCTCCCAAGTTCTCTTGATGCCACAGAATTCTTAAGCGGGATCAGTATGTTCTAAAAAAAACATGGTACTGCAAAGGGAAAAAAAGTTCCACAGCATCAAGCAGTGTAATACTTGAAACCTCATCATCAAAGTGACAGTTTTCAAGTGCCATTTATGATGCCCTAGTCTGGAAACATCCCAGCTAACCCATCTGATCAACAATTTCACAGATGGAAGCACTTGATGGCTAATTGGCAAGTCTATTATTCAAATAAAACAGCTCTCTGTACCTCTTCTTTCATTATTAGAAGTCAAGGTACAACAAGATTGGTCATTCAAATTAGCTTAATAGAAACCTCTTTCCCAAAATAAAATTTTTAATGAAACCACACACTGACAACTAGCTTAGAGTACTAATCAGTTTCTGAACAGTAAGGAAAATGTTTTATAAACTAAAAGGAGTAAGAAACGTAAATCTTCTTTAAAAAGTTGTACTGTTTGTTTTCTTGGTCTTTATCAACGTCAAGATACACAGTCATAAGGATTAAAATGAATGAAGTAGTTACTAATTCCTTAAATATTTTAAAAACAGGCCATGTAACAAAAGTCATCATAAAGAAAAATCCTCTCAAATATTTTAGGTTTCCTAAAAAAATTGTAAAGCAGGCATCTTCTCTTCGCCTACATTTTGCCCAATAAAAATTCCAGACTGTTAAGGCTTTCTAATTTATGCAGCAAGCAGCCTAATGTTATATGAAGCAAGTATCTAACATCATAGATATTATCTACCTAAGGACACAGTGTTGATGCAGAATAGGCTTTGGCCTCAGAAAGACTTGTGTTCCACCTCTAGCTCCACTTCCTGTTAGTTCCAAGACTTGGCCCAATAATATGGAAATAATTATCCCTATCCATAGAGGATTGCTGTTGAGGATTAAATGAGGAGATTCTATACACAGAACACTCACATTAAATCATGCAAGCCCTCAGCATTCATCCATTTAGCTCTCATCCCTTTCTCCATCCTACTTCTATAAATTCCAGAGAAGAATCCTGACACAGCTGTCAAAATATGCCCATTCTCTTTACAGGTCCATACATTTGCTCCAAATCCCACTGAAATGTACATTCCCTATTCAGATAATCTGGCTATCTCCCTATATTCCTACAATTTTCAGACCCCAAGGAAAGCCCCAAGGAAGAAACTTGTAGAAAGACTGAGCTATAAAATATTTGAAAACCTCATTTTCTACCTATAAAGCAGAAACTAGGAAATGCATATAGTAATCAGAACCTGGAAGGGGGAAGGCAATCGTAGCCAGAAACTCTGGAATGAGTTACAAACTGAAGTAAAATCACAGTTTATCTCCTTATAGTGATACAGCAATATAACAGTAACAAAAAAAGTATTTTTCTAGGTAATAAAACAATAATTTCCCATGAAGTAAAAGGACATCTTTACTATAAAACAGAAAGGGGTGTTTTTCCAAAATTATATGTTATCATGTTGTCTACTTTTGAGAAGCATTTTGCTTCTAATTACTCAGGTCCTTGAGTTTAGAACACTAAAAAGAACTGACAGTTAACAGAGAGATACCACAGGCAGGTAAGGATGTACTCAAGTAAAAAGACAGGAAATGTATATGCAATGAAACAGAGAAAAGTGCAGTCATCCCAGTCATCACTTAACTTTTACTGTCCCTAAGCCTTCCCACTGTGCCCAACACAGGCACTCATTCAGTCTCCTTGAGGGAAGGGCCTGTGAAATCACTGACCACAGTTTGAAAAGCAGCACTGGGAGGCTGCCCAGTAGAGACCATCGCCCTGCTTTTGGGGGCATACTTCCAGGATGCTCAACCCAGATAATAACTCATGAAGAACCACCTTGAATGTATGTTCTGGGATAGAACACTGGCCATGACTATCCAGATTTTAAGTGAGCATGATACCTAAAGAACTGTCCAAATGATAATATGAACTAAAAAATTAGAAATCATGTTAGGCAAATTTAAGACTGAAGCCCGAAGATCAGTGTACCAAATGAGCAAAGTGACCAGTAAATCAAACATGTAAAATGATGTTGATGGTAAGGAAGGAAAAGTTATAAATTGAATTTTTATGATCATAACATCCCACACATTTGGAATATTAAGATATTATTATAATATCTTTATAATATTTTAGTTTCCTATACTAGACAAAAGTATCTTATTTCTTACTCCATATATCCTTTCTACCAAAAGCAGTATAGTTGTCATGGATCCATTATATCCCTGACTTAAAAAATCTTATCTTGTTTTTCCTCAGAATTTTGACTTTTTATTTCATCAGAATGTGATCAATTCTGGAAGACAATTTCACTGTAACTGAAAACACATCACTGCTCCCCTTATGTTCTAAAGAATTCAAGCAAAGTCATTTATGGTAATTTCATATTAAAATAGAAATTTAACATTCATAAATGTCAAAGACCTTTCCCCTTGAAAGACCAGTCACAACTAGAAAGTTCAAACAAAACAGCACAGATTAACCACAGTGCAACTACCAGAAATTTGTTTCCCTTTTACTTGAGGACACCCAAGAACAGACTTGAAACTTCTCAGGAGCATCACATTTTTCATAGGGTTTAATATCTATGCAGAAGAATTACATTACAGTGACACCTAAAAAGAGTATGTTCTAATTAGCTTGCTTCTGACCTGACCTCTTTCTTAATTTTCTACAGTAGAAACATCAGCTCAAGTACATGAATAAAATAATTAGGAACTATACTTTTTAAATAATAAAATTATTACATCAAGAGCAGCAAATGAAAAGAATTACATGCATTTTGTATTTTTACTTTGTTTCTAAAGCAAAATCACTATTTATTTGTAGTTAAGCAAAGAAACAAAACAATTCAAATTTCTTGACCCTTTAGCTCAAACGGTAAAGAATCTGTCTGCAATGCGAGAGACTTAGGTTCAATCCCTGGGTCAGGAAGCTCCGCTGAAGAAGGACATGGCAACCCATTCCAGTATTCTTGCCTGAAGAATTCCATGGACAGAGGAGCCTTGTGGGCTACAGTCCAAAGAGTCAGACATGATGAGTGACTAACACTTTCACACTTTGCTGCTGCTGCTGCTGCTAAGTCACTTCTTAACTACTTCTTAATAGGAAGAAAAATTACCAAATTAATCTATCAATGTTTAGAAAGGCTCTTTGTTCAGAGGATCACATTAGGATAGATACTCAAAGAGTCAAATGGGGAAAAAACGTAATCAGAATCATCCATCAGTATATAAAAACTGTCAATACAGATAGGCTAAAGAGCTCAGGAACATAAAGAACTCATAAAAAGCCTTTTGTAAACACCTGCTCATTTTCAAGCTACTACCCCAGCAATAAACAAAAGTTTTGTTTCCAATGTGAAAACAGGTGTAAACATCAACTGTACACATTAATCTACATTGGCTGAAGCCACACCAGAATCTCTCTAGAGGATACACAATAAAAATAAAACATCATAATCTGTAATTTATTTCAAAACAGTATAGTAGCTTCTTGTCTTTGCTTTCATTCCTGCCTTAAGTCTCATCTCCAAGAGTATCCCAGTTCTTTAAAAATGGAAGTATGATGAGCAAAACTCCTGTGCTTAGACACCTCTAACAACTTCCCAAGTCACTTGGAAGAGAATTTCCTACAAGGCCCTACATGATCTTGTCTCTGGCAAGATCTAAAGTGTTACCCTCTTCAACTTCAAGATTAAGAGAGAATATGGAACATCTAAGTAAGGCATGAAAATAAAATTAAAATGAATTTCTTATTTTGTTTTACTTGGCAGCTTTTAAAAGAAGTTTAACTAAAGGAAAATGTTATTTAATGTTATTCACTGAGCTGTTCTTTTTCTTTATTGTTGTTCTTATCAAAAAAGAGAGAACACTATTTAGGAAGTAGAAATTCCTTTTGTCTCCCTCCCTTCTCATGAACTTGATGTGGGTTATTCAGACCTGTGGTATACAACATGGTAGCCACTAGCTACATGTGATTACTCAAATTTAAATAGAATTAAAAATTCAGTTCTTCAAGTCATACTGGTACATATCATGGACTCAACATGCAGCTGTGGAATTTAAGTGAATTAAAATTCAGTAAAATTAAAAATTCAGCTGTTCCGATCACATTTCAAAGGCTTAATAATAGCAGTGTGTGCATGCTAAGTCACTTCAGTCATGTCTGCTCTTTGCAACCCTGGGCACCACAGCCTGCCAGGCTCCTCTATCCATGGAATTCTCTAAGGAAGAATACTGGAGTGGGTTGCCATGCCCTCCTCCAGGGGATCTTCCCAACCCAGGGATTGAACCGGCAACTCTTACATCTCTTGCATTGGCAAGCGGTTCTTTACCACTAGTGCCACCCGTGAAGTCTTTGATAATACAGAACATTTCCTTCACAGCATAAAGTTCTATTGGACAGAGATGCTTTAGAACTTGTAATACTTTTACCTTTAAAAACAGTTATTCTGTTTTAAGAATAAGCATTAATGCTTTCATAGTGTATGTATATACCTACAACCTGAAATTTTCTCTTAATATGTTTGTATTATACATACTGAGATATAGAACCTAGTTCACTTTAACTGCAATATAATATTCCATCATAACACATTTTGACACTTAAGTACTTTGCAATTTTTCAATATCCAAACTGTCACGCCCAGACCAACCCTAAGGAAAAAGGCTTCCATGAGAATTGTTGCTTCCTAAGTCTTCACTAACACTTCACAACAAGTGTTTGTTTAAAAAAAATTATAACACTTGTTTTATTTTCATAACATAAAATTTACCATTTTAACTATTGTTAAGTGTACAATTTCAAGGCATTAAGTCATTCACACTCTTGTGTGAAGCCAATGGCAACCCACTCCAGTACTCTTGCCTGGAAAATTCCATGGACGGAGAAGCCGGGTTAGCTCCAGTCCATGGGGTCGCTAAGAGTCGGACACGACTGAGCGTCTTCACTTTCACTTTTCACTTTCATGCATTGGAGAAGGAAATGGCAACCCATTCCAGCGTTCTTGCCTGGAGAATCCCAGGGATGGGGGAGCCTCGTGGGCTGCCGTCTAGGGGGTCACAGAGTCGGAGACGACTGAAGTGACTTAGCAGCAGCAAAAGCAGTACAATCACCACCACCGTCTATGGAACCGTCTTCCCAACCTGAAACTCTGTACCATAAAACACCAACTCTTCATTCCACTACAACCCCCAACTCCTGGCAACCACCATCCTACTTTTTGTCTCTATGAATCAGATTAGTAACTCATTTAACCAAAATCATAAAATATTCATCCTTTTGTGACTGGTTAATTTCATTCAGAATAATGTCTTCAAAGTTCACCCATGTTGAGGCATGTGTCAGCACTTTTTAGGTTGAATAATAATCCACAGTATTAATATACCACATTTTGTTTATCCACTAAGCCATCAATACATACAAGCTACTTCTACGTTTTGGCTATTACAAAAGCTGCTGCTATAAAGCGGCTGTACAAATATCTATTTGAGCCCCTAATTTCAATTATTTGGGTTATATACCCAGATATGGAATTGCTGGATCATATAATTCTATTTAATTTTTTGAGGAACCACCATACCATTTTCCACAGAGGTCACACAATTTTACATCCTACCAGCAACACACAAGGGTTTCTCTATACTCTCACCAATATTTGCTACTTTTTCTGGATAATAACTATCCTAATAGGTGTGTCTTCTGAAATTATAAAGTTTAATTTTCATAGGTAGATCTTTAATCCATTTGCTATAGATTTTTGTGTTCAGAATTAGATAGGAATTTAGTATTAGTTCTCCTTCCCATAAAAAAGCCACCTACTTCAGCATCATTTAATGAATAGGCCTCTCTTTCCCCACTTAATACCATCTCTACTATAAATCAAGTTTCCATATATACATGAGTCCATTTCTGGACTTTCTGTTTGATTATATCAATCTACCTATCTCTACCTTGGGCAAACTTCAGGAGATGGTGAGGGACAGGGAAGACTGGCATGCTACAGTCCATGGAGTTGCAAAGCATTGGACACAGCCTGGTGACTGAACAGCCACCACCACCTATCGCTATACCAATAAAACACTACTTGAGTCACACAGCATTAAAATATATTTTGGTATTTGGTAAAATATAAGAATCTCTTTTTCCTTTCTAAGAATCTCTTTGCTATTCTTGGGGTTTTTTTTTCTCCTATATAAATTTTATAATCAGTTTCCTAATTCCATGAAAATTCTGGTTGGTATTTTTATTGGAACTGCACTGAATTTATGATTAACTGGAGAGAACTGGCATGTGATACTGAAACTCATCATTCATGAAAATGGTGTTACTTCTGCATTTATTCCAGTCATTTCCCCCATTACTATATTAAATTAATCCCTTCTATAAAATGTTACACTAAAACCTGTAAGAAATAATTGAAAGAACGTTTCTACTCTAAGACTCATAACAGAAACCAAAAAATAGTTATTGGTTTTAAATACAAAATCCATACACTGTGGATTTGGGAGTTGTAACAAACAGATCATATTCAATTTGTGAAGCTTTTTTTTTTTAAGTCTAGTCACATGGAATAAAATGTAGCTTATATCTCACCACTTTCAGAAAGCTTTTTCTGACCACTCCCCTATAGTATTTTCCCTTATTTTTGCATCAAAGTTACTGAAGTCAGTGTTAGAAAGATACAATCTGGTAACTTACAGGTGAAACATATGTTTTTAGTTTGTGTTTAGTTTGGCCTATATCATGTTTCTTAAAAACTAGAGACTAAAAAAATTCAGGAATTTCACACAAAAATCATAGGATTTCTGACTTATAGGCTGTTATGTCTCTCTCTCTCAGAGAGATCCCATTCAGGGAGATTCCATTTCCTGGGTTACCAGGGCAGGCAAATCACACACTGATTCTTAAAGTTTCTGTCTCTAAAAGTGACCTGTCAATTTCCAAGTCAAATTCCACTGGCCAAAGCAAAATCACAAGCAGGCTAAGTTCAAAAATGATGGAAAGGCATAATCCTTTGTTCATAATCTACTATGTTCCTAGAAAGTTAAGAGTCAAAAATATTTCATACAATTGATGACTTTACCTTTAAACTCTTTCCTCCTACCTATTCTCCAAACTACCACTAGAATTACTTTTCAAAAACACAGGTGGAATCATCTCACAACTCTGATAAAAAAATAAAAAGTCTTCATCAAAGTACAATTGGAGAAAAAGTAAAAAGCACTAAGAATGGCATTCAATACCTGCTAAATGCCTATATCTAATCTATTCCAAACTCCCTTACCAGCTTCCTTTTCCATTATTTCCCTTCATATCACCTGTTCTCCTGGCTTTTCTCAAGTTTGTCTTGGTTATAATCCAAAATTTAGTTCAAGCATCATTCCTTCAATTCAGTCTCACTTCCCTTTTTGTGTAAAACATTAAATATCATATCCTATAAAAATCACATTATTTATAAAAAGCACTGCTGCTGCTAAGTTGCTTCAGTTGTGTCTGACTCTGTGCGACCCCATAGATAGCAGCCCACCAGGCTTCCCCATCCCTGGGATTCTCCAGGCAAGAATACTGGAGTGGGTTACCATTTTCTTCTCTAATGCATGAAAGTGAAAAGTGAAAGGGAAGTTGCTCAGTCGTGTCTGACTGTTAGCGACCTCACAGACTGCAGCCTACCAGGCTCCTCCATCCATGGGATTTTCCAGGCAAGAGTACTGGAGTGGGGTGCCATACTGAAGTAGGGTATTAGGGACAGATTTAATGATTTTAGCCTGCTACTGTTCAAATAATAACATTTAAAAATGTAATATTAAAAAAAAAAACTTTAAGTCATCTTATAGGGTATGCATACCATAATGAAGAACTAGGAAAAAGTAACAGGATAAAGCTAATAGAAGAAAGATTCAAGAAAGACACTGTGAACAATGTGATATGTTAAAACAGTGAAAGAGAACTAAAAGTGAGCCAATAGACTTGACAATTTGAACAATTCTAGTACAGTAATAGAAGAGGCCAGAATATAATCTCATCAGTCAGTGGAAGTAAGGAGGTAGAATATGTGAGCCTCAGTTTTACAGGAATTCTAGAAATGAAACGTTTAATGGCAAGATGCAGGGAAGTTTTGGGGGGATATAGGACATTTAAATATCTGTAACAGAGAAAAAGGTCAGTGGAGATGAGTAAGGTTTCAAGACAGGATGGGATCAGAGAATAAATGAAAGAATTAGCCGTGGAAAAGAGAAATGTTACTTCTAGTCAAAGAAAGCTGTGGGTACATATACACAATGGAGTATTACTCAGCCATTAAAAAGAATACATTTGAATCAGNCGCCGCCTGGCTCCCAGTCCCAGGCTTCACGGCAGGGGGGTGGGTTTCCAGGCTGTCTCTGGCCAATCACCCTGACTCAGGGTCTTTCTTGGTGGCACACGCGTCACTCATTCACGATGGATTCCAGTTTGAAGGATTCTGGGAGGTTGGTGGGATATGTGAACTGGCATCGCCTCTCTCCTTCTGACCTTTCCTGAGTTCTGGTTGGTGGTAGCTCATTAGTTCAGAGTTCCTTACCATGACCTTGCCTGGTAAGTGGTTGCTATTGGGCCTGGCCAAGGCAAGCAGTTTTGGACTGTGGTTCCCCTAACAAAATGAAAAATCTCATAACAGAAGTAGGTGAGGGGGGACTTCCCTGGGGGCCCAGTGGTTAAGACACCACACTGCCAATGGAGAAGACTCGGGTTCGATCTCTGGTCGGGCTATTAAAATCTCACATGCCAGGAGGCAGGACCAAACGATTAAAAAAAAAGAGGTGAGGGGAGTTCAGGCACATTCCCTCAGGAACCGAGCTCTCTGGGAGCAGGCATGGTGTTGGGAGGGGGCAGCTGCCAGGACCTTTGGCGTTTCTGGCTGGCATCCATCTGTGCCGAGTTGCCCTCCGGCTGCTGAGCCTGTGGGTCTGTGTTCCTCTTTGCTCCACGGGGGCCTCTGGGGTCTTTGGTGTTGATGCCCACATGCCCCCTGCAGCCAACCCCCCCAAGTCCAGACTGCCATCTTCCTCCTCAAAAGTCTCCAAGGAGAAGCAGAGCAGGGAGCAGACCTTGCCTCCCCACCAACTCCTTCCACAGTAGTGCTCCAGGTACCGCAGTGAGGTGACAGAGCCTCCAGAAGCAAGCACCGGGACGGAGGATGATAGTGAGTAGTCCATGAGGCAGCCCTACATATCCCTCAGCCTCGCTCCTCAGACCTGGAACCCCGTCTGCTCCCTTCTCTATTGTGTCTGCACAAAATTATAATAAGACACTTGCTCCTTGAAGAAAAGCTATGACAAACCTAGACAATGTATTAAAAAGCGGAGACATTACTTTGCCAACAAAGCTCTGTCTAGTCAAAGCTATGGTTTTTCCAGTAGTCTTGTATGGATGTGAGAGTTGGGCCACAAAGAAAGCTGAGTGCCGAAGAACTGATGCCTGCAAACTGGTGCTGGAGAAGACTCTTGAGAGTCCCTTGGACAGCTAGAAGATGTAACCAGTCCATCCTAAAGGAAATCAATTCTGAATATTCATTGGAAGGACTGATGCTGAAGCCGAAGCTCCAATACTTTGGCCACTAGATGTGAAGAACCGACTCATTAGAAAAGATGCTGATGCTGGGAAAGGTTGAGGGCAGGAGGAGAAGGACACGGCAGAGGAGGAGATGATTGGATGGCATCAATGGATATGAGTTTGAGCAAACTCAGGGAGATGGTGAAGAACAGGAAAGCCTGGTGTGCTGCAGTCCGTGGCATCGCAAAGAGTCAGGCAGGACTGAATGACTGCAACAGCGACGACCAGCTGACAGGCTTCCCTGCCCTTCCCCACGGGGTGCCTCACTCCAGCGTTCTTTTCCCTCCCTCTGATCTGGATTATTCAGTTCATCGTAGTGAATAAAAGACTTTCCAGGGCAAAAACATATCCCCTTACAATAACATTTTAGGGAACGGGAATACAAGTACAGAGAGAGAAAGGAAGTAAGGGATTTATTCATAGTTCTTTTCAACCGCTGACAGTAGATTTAAATGCTCTTGTATTCAGGTTCGCTGAATAAATTAGTAGAGTGAAGTAACAGTTTAATTTTTAAGTATCAATATGGACAGCACACCTGAAGTTAGATCTTTCTGTAACTGAGCAAACCTCTGTTGAAAAATGTTTTGAATACAAATGCAAGAGGAAATCTGGTTTTGCAAAATTCTTTTAGCAGATCCTGGAGCAAGCAGGTTGAGGAGGACTGGAAAGACCCAGCCACTCTGGCGGGATGGTCACTGCCCACCTGCAGCTCAGAGGTCCAGCCCTGGCTGCTCGCCAAACTCCTGACCCAGGATGCCTAAAGGAGAGTCCCTTGTTTTGGAGGAGAACGCTTACAAGGGGCCCTTGTCAAAACAACACACCATTATGNGTTACTGTCCAAAACTGCCTGAGCTCATGCTTGAGACTAAGACCTATTTAAGTCTTGTGTAGCTGGTGTTTTCAATTTTGTGGGAAATTTTATGGCTTAATTTTTTTCTACATTTTTTGAGATCTATTGTTAAAATAGGTGAGGGGGGAAAAAATCTAGTATTTGATGCAGCATTGCTTTAACTGTCTTTTGCTTTAACTAGCTCTTAATTCAAAAATTAATGTCATCCAAGTAGGAACACTTAAACACAGCTGTTGGGAAAGTAAATTCACAAAACTACTTCCTGGGGGTAAATTTTTGTATACCCTTTGATTCAGATATCCTTTAGGGAATTTATCTTAAGGAAATAATTGTAGATGTGGTTAAAGATCTAGCTACAGATATGTTTATTATAGTATCAACTGTAATAATGATTAATTAAAAACAACCATCAAATGGGTTGTTTGATGCTGTCTTAATGGAAATAATTTCACATCTATTATGATTGCAACTATACTTTGAATATCAAATAAATGCTGTTCTAGAAAACTTTGAGTCATTGTCTACATTTTTTAGAATCTTCTCTTGACTGAATAGCTTTAAGTTTCTTATATATCTTGTGCTCGAAGAATAGGTGACGAAGTTTTTCTTCTAATAGCTGTATTATTTGAATTGCAAGAGTATCACACTCTTCCATCCCCTTTGACAAAATTTTACTTATAAGGAAGTTGCTTTTTAAAAAAAATTTATTTGTTTTTAANTCTTGTGCTCGAAGAATAGGTGACGAAGTTTTTCTTCTAATAGCTGTATTATTTGAATTGCAAGAGTATCACACTCTTCCATCCCCTTTGACAAAATTTTACTTATAAGGAAGTTGCTTTTTAAAAAAAATTTATTTGTTTTTAATCAAAGGATAATTGCTTTATAGGATTGTGTTGATTTCTACCAAACATCAACTTGAATCAGCCATAAGTTTACCCATGTTCCTTCCCACTTGAACATCCCTCCCACCTCCCTCCCGATTCCACCCCTCTAGGTTGTTACTGAAACCCAGGTTGAGTTCCCTGAGTCATACAGCAAAGGAAGTTGCCTTTTCTTTTTTTGAGTTAAAAAATTCTGAAGTGGTATGGCCAGAGGTACAGAATCCTCTTATAAGTTATTGTCAGTCTTGTATTAGGAGCCAAAAATTTGATGATCATACAGATGACACTTTTTCAAATCCAATGTTTCCTCACTCCTAAGCAGAAATACGGATAAACCGCTGGGAGGCCAGCAACACCCAGTGGCTGAAGATTCAATTCACAGAATGATTGCTCTGGATGCAGAGCCAAAACATTACCCCACTCTGGCTGGACCCAGAAAGAACTGGCTGCTAGTGCTGTGTTCAGAACATCTGATGAATTCACAGAAACGTTGGGTGGAAAGGGTTTCATTTGAGGCCCATGAGTATCTGGAAGAATTAATAAAGCGTGGAGATCAGGGGCCCTTATTCCGTCTGTTTTTACCATTTTCTCTACATTGCCGTGGGCATCCTTGGTCCTTTATAAACTTCCTTCTGGGCTTGTTCCTGAGTGCCAGACCCACAGTTCTCTTTGCAGGCTGCTTGGTCTTTTCCACATCTTTAGGAAAAGCTGTCAGTCTTCCTAAATATTGACTCCTCTTGCTTTTAAGTATTACAGGGCACTGGTTGTTGATGCAGAGTGTAGTGCCTCGGGAATTTTTTGACTTCTGTTTCTGGTCAAATTGCAATGAATCATTTCTCTAATTTTTTGTAATGCAGATTTTAATACTTTTTTTTTTAATGGAAAAAAGAAATCTCAAATTGTTACGAAGGTGTCATAGGAAATATTCGAGAGTGTCAGGGCTGGGTTGGAGGTGTGAGCCAAGTGGGGGAGTGCTAATGATAAGAGGATGTCTCTGGCTCCTGGTATAAATGGTGTACCTTCATTGCGAGCTCACAGACGAGGCAGTGAGACTTCCTTGCTGGTTAACTTTGAAGGGTGCCTTGCTCAGGATAGCACACAGGGCGTGGATGTCCTTCTGATTTGTGACACAAAGTGCCTCTTCATTGGACTTACTGGTCTCAGTGTGAACATGTTTTCTTAAAGGTTAGGTTTTAGGCAGGGCTCAAAACTCTATGGAGAAGGAAATGGTAACCTTGGCTAGAAAGTCCCATGGACAGAGGAGCCTGGTGGGCTACAATCCACGGGGTCAAAAGAAAGTAGAATATGACTTAGCAGCTAAATATTAACAACAACAACAAAACTCTGTAGTTTGGTTTAAGAATTCTTTTCTTTACCGTATATGAAAAAGATTCATCACAATACCTGCTATATTTTACTCAGATATTAAAAAAATAATTTACCCATAAGTGGAATAGTTTCTTCAGGTGGGGTTGGGGAATAGTGGGAGGGATCTCGGTAGGTCTGTAGACTGTGTTTGGCTTTGCTCTAAAATATTCCTCTTTGCTCAGATTATGTATTTTTGCATTCTAATGGAGCTATAAAACCATGCCATGGGCTTGATCTTTATAACTGTTTTGTCAGGTGGGATAAATGTTTATATAATAATATTGATTCACTCATTCTACCCATTCGCCGTGGGCTGGTTAATGTGGTCTGTAGCCATTCACTGTGTTTTACTTTCAGAGATAGTTTATTATAAGCAAAACACAAAAGGTTGGCTCTTAACTACACCTGCATATAGTATCACCAGGAAAATATTTATGGTTCAGCTAATCTTGTTTAGGCCTAAAGGAACTGTGGTTTAATCAGCAAACAAGGTAGAGCAGCATAGGAAACGATCTCATTAACCCTAACCCAACCCTAAAGCTAACCCACAGAGATGCGTGGGCCGAGTGCCCCCCATGTAACTTTCACGGCCCAGGAAAGGGAAGGGTGATTTTGAATCCTTATTCAGAATGAGGTTTGAGGTGAGGATCCACATGAACTTTGCTGTTTTCTTCAGCACATGTATCCACATGTGGAGAAGGGAGGTAGGGTTTTTGCTATAAAAACACACACATTTCTTACCCCAACCCCCAAATTTTATTGTTTTGGCTCCTTGCCACTTTTATTTATCCTTGTGGTTTGACCTGTTATTTTTGTTGTTGTTGAAGTACAGTTGATTTACAATATTATATTAGTTTTAGGTGTACAACATAGTGAATCAGCATTTTTATAGATTATACTCCATTTAAAGTTGTTATAAAATATTGGCTGTATATTCTTTTGGTTCATTTATTTTATCCATGGTAGTTTGTATCTCTTAATCCCATACCCTTATCCTGCCTCTCTGCCATCCCCCTCTTCCCACTTGCAATCACTAGTCTGTTCTCTGTATATGAAAATCTATTTTTGTTTTTTAGATTAATTCATTTATTTTTTGAAAACACAAACATTTCTTGATAACTGTCTATAAGATGAAGCTTTGTAAATCAAATCAAAATAGTTTAAGAGCAGAAAAGAGAGAGTGAGGCATACTAAGGTTAAATCGTGTGCTCCTGGGCCTCAAAGTGAAACCCAGGGACACTTGCCTCCAAAGTACGGGTTCCTTTAACCACACAGTATTGCTCCTATTATCTGTGATAATTTAAGAGAGGTTTAAACCCACGAACTTCCAGATGTTCAAGCGGGATTTAGAAAAGGCAGAGGAATCAGAGATCAAATTGCCAATGTCCGTCGGATCATTGAAAAATCAAGAGAGTTCCAGAGAAATATCTACTTCTGTTTTATTGAGTATGCCAAAGTCTTTGACTGTGTAGATCACAACAAACTGTGGAAAATTCTTAAAGAGATGGAATACCAGACCACCTGACCTACCTCTTGAGAAATCTGTAGGCAGGTCAAAAAGCAATAGTTAGAACTGGACATGGAATAACAGACTGGTTTCAAATTGGGAAAGGGGTACGTGAAGGCTGTATATTGTCACCCTGCTTATTTAACTTATATGCAGAATACGTCATACGAAATGCCAGACTGTAATGAAGCCTGAGCTAGAACCAAGATTGCCAGGAGAAATATCAATAACCACAGATATGCAGATGATAACCACCCTTATGGCAGAAAGCGAAGAACTAAAGAGCCTTTTGATGAAAGTGAAAGACGAGAGTGAAAAAGCTGACTTAAAACTCAACATTCAGAAAACTAAGATCATGGCATCTGGTCCCATCACTNAAATCCCATGGATGGAGGAGCCTGATAGGCTGCAGTCCATGGGGTCGCTAAGAGTCGGACACGACTGAAGTGACTTAGCAGCATGCCCTGTAATCTGCCAGGTTCCTCTGTCCATGGGATTCTCCAGGCAGAATACTGGAGTGGGTTGTCATGCCCTCCTTTGGGATATCTTCCTGACCCAGGGATCAAACCCACATCTCTTGCATCTCCTGCATTGACAGGTGGATTCTTTACCCACTGAGCCACCTGAGGATAGATGGACCGGAATGAGTGTGAGAGCTCTCCAGCCCCAGTGAGTCAAGGTTTCTCCTAGGAGACAATTCCAGAAGCGACCACTAGAGGGCAGGANCTCCTGCATTGACAGGTGGATTCTTTACCCACTGAGCCACCTGAGGATAGATGGACCGGAATGAGTGTGAGAGCTCTCCAGCCCCAGTGAGTCAAGGTTTCTCCTAGGAGACAATTCCAGAAGCGACCACTAGAGGGCAGGAAACACCTCTTAATGTCTGCTTGGGCCGGTGATCAGACAACCTCCCCCAAAGAAGCTGGGTTTCAGGCTTTCCCCACCATTCTGCTAAAGAACTTTTTTGGCCTTACTGCCTGTGGAATCTTAGTTCCCAGACTAGGGGTCAACCATGCCTGCTGAAATGGAAGCACAGAGTCTTAACTACTGGACCCTTGTTGTTTGGTTGATCAGCTGCGGCCAATTCTTGGAGATTCCATGGACTGCAGCACTCCAGGCGTCCCTAACTTGCACCATCTCCCAGAGCTTGCTCAAATGCCTGACCATTGAGTTGGTTGATACCACCCAATCATCTCATCCTCTGTCGTCCCCTTCTCCTTCTGCCTTCAATCTTTCCCAGCATCAGGGTCTTTTCCAGTGAGTCAGCTCTTCACTTCAGGTGTCCAAAGTATTGGAGCTTCAGCTTCAGCATCAGTGTTTCCAATGAGTATTCAGGATTGATTTCCTTTAGGATTGACTGGTTGGATCTCCTTGTAGTCCAAGGGACTCTCAAGAGTCTTCTCCAACACCCCAGTTCAAAAGCATCAGTTCTTTGGTGCTCAGCCTTCTTTATGGGCCACCTCTCACATCTGTACATAACTGCTGGAAAAACCATAGTTTTGACTAGACTGAGCTTTGTTGGCAAAGTAATATCTGTTTTTTAATATGCTGTCTACGTTTGTCATAGCTTTTCTTCCAAGAAACAAGTGTCTTTTAATTTCATGGCTGCAGTCACCATCTGCAGTGATTTTGGAGCCCAAGAAAATAATCCGTCACTATTGCTATTGTTTCCCCATCTATTTGCCATGAAGTGATGGGACCGGATGCCATGATCTTCTTAGTTTTTTCAATGTTGAGTTTTAAACCAACTTTTCACTCTCCTCTTTCACCTCCATCAAGAGGCTCTTTAGTTCCTCTTTGCTTTCTACCATAAGGGTGGTGTCATACTGGACACTTAGGGAATTCTTTTAACCTGTCTATCTAACTATCTGTGGAGGAGCTGGAAGGCTTTAAGCAAATACTGAAAATGTATTTGCTCCACTCATGAGGAAGGTTGGAAGCTGGAACGAGCATAACAGGGTTATGAGCGTTCACCAAGTGCCTGAGGCTGGGAACGGATCACGAAGGGTTATACACCTGGCCTTGAGGCATTCGGAGGCTTCCTTCTGACCACCTGCTTCCGAGAGCAAAGACTGTTGTTTCATGATAAGACTCCCTTTAGAGTTTCGCCAGAGCTATGTTATGTCTTGGGCGATGGGAACTGTATTTTATGCTTGAATGCTTTCATGTTTATCTAGAATGGCTACGTGCATTGAAACTGCAATGAAACGTGCAATGAAACTGCGCAGTTAGATAGGAAACTTTGTCAGTCCACGAGAGGCTGTCCGCGAGTGTCCTTTTCAGAGTGCGGTTCTCCGAGCCTCACGCTATCACCTATCAGCTAGTCTATCTATCTATTTTTATTTTGGGCCGTGCTGGGTCTTCGTTGCCGCGTGGGCTTTCTCTAGCTGCAGCAGACAGGAGCTGCCCTCTAGCTGAGGTGCAGGAGTTTCTTGTTGGCGGCTCCTCTTGTTGCAGGGCACAGGCTCCAGGGTGCGTCGGCTTCAGTAGCTGAAGCGCATGGATTCAGCAGTTGCGGCTCCCAGGCTCTAGAGCACAGGTTCAATAGTCACAGCCCTCGGCTTAGTCGCTCCATGGGATGTGGGAACGGCCCAGATCAGGGATCAACCTGGTGTCTCCTGCATTGTCAGGCGAATTCTTTACCACGGAGCCACCAGAGAACCATGCCTTAGGGAATTCTTAAAGAGCTTTCTTAAGACCAGTTGCCTCACCGGCTACCAGAGGGAGTCTAAATTTTACTGTCCCAAATGTCTTCAGGCCTCTACATTTTAATGCAGGTTTCCCCTAAACAGCCCAGTGTTTCCTCTCAGGGTCATTTTTTAAAACAACTTTTGGGCTTCCCTGGTGGCTCAACAGTAAAGAACACACCCGCCACTGCAGGAGACACGGTCCGACCCCTGGGTTGGGAAGATCCCCTGGAGAAGGAAATGACAACCTGCCTGGTTGTATTCTTGCCTGGAAAATGCCACGGACAGAGGAGACTGCGGGATATGGTCCACGAGGTTGAAACAACTGAGAAGCTGAGGGCACATGGTTGGTTTCTAGTGGATGTTAGTTTCAGGCACACAGCAAAGTGATTCAGATAGGAGAGCTGGCGAGTTTACTATCCATTCATATAACAGATGAACAGTCGTTAAAAATTATATGCATCAGACTTATAGTTACCAAAGAGGAAGAGGGGAGAAGGGAGACACCTTGCTCTGATATGACAAGTCCTGATTTATTTCTCTAAATAGGTTGCCATTTCCTTCTCCAGGGGATCTTCCCAAGCCAGGGATTGAACGCAGTTCTCCAGCACTGCAGGCATATTCTTCACCACTCCAGTCACCAGGGAAGCCCAGAGTAAATTCCAACTCATGATTAACNTTTATTTCTCTAAATAGGTTGCCATTTCCTTCTCCAGGGGATCTTCCCAAGCCAGGGATTGAACGCAGTTCTCCAGCACTGCAGGCATATTCTTCACCACTCCAGTCACCAGGGAAGCCCAGAGTAAATTCCAACTCACGATTAAAATTTTTAAGCTTTTAATAGCTATTGCCCAACTGCTCCCAGAAAGTTGTACCAACTTATCCTTCCGCCAGCAGGAGTGTTTGAGAGTACCCATTCGCAATATTTTTGCCTTTGGAAAGTTCTTTTTTCACCTTTGACAAGCAGATTAGATACACATGGGAGGGGTGTTGTTTATATTTTTAAACATATACTTCTCATTTTACTTTCAGTTGTCTCTTTAACTGTTTATTTTTAAAAATATTGGGACAATCATTGATTTATAAGCACTTTACATATTTTTAAAACATTTATTTATTTGGCTGCACCAGCTCTTAGCTGAAACAAGTAGAACCTGTAGTTGCAACGATGTGAACTCTCAGTTGTGGCATAGCTGAATCTAGTTTCCTGACCAGGGATCGAACCTGGCCGTATGCATTGGGAGCACAGAGTCTTAGCCACTCGACAACCAGGGAAGTGCCAGAGCCCTATATATTTTAAAGTTAATTCACCTAGAGCCAGACACTCTGGAATGTGAAATCAAATGGGCTTTAAGAGGCATTACTATGAACAAAGCTAGTGGAAGTGATGAAATTCCAGCTGAGCTATTTAAGATCCTTAAACTTGATGCTGTTCAAATGCTGTATTCAATATGCCAGCAAATCTGAAAAACTCAGCAGAGGTCACAGAACTGGAAAAGGTCAGTTTTCATTCCAATCCCAAAGAAAACTATGTCAAAGAAGTTCAAACTACTGTACAACTGTGGTCATTTCACATGCTAGCAAGAGCATGCTCAAAATCCTTCAAGCTAGGTTTCAGCAGTATGTCAACCGAGAACTTCCAGATGTACAAGCTCGATTTAGAAAAGGCAGAGGAACCAGAGATCAAAGTGAAATCATCTGCTGGACCATAGAAAAAGCAAGGAAATTCCAGAAAAAAAAAAACNAGAGTATTGTAAAGTAAAATAAAGTAAAAAAAAAAAAAAGAAAGAAAGAAAGCTGAGTCAGTAGGATGGATGGAAAACTTTATTCTGCTACAATTTCAATGTTTTAAAAGGGTCATCGAAAAGTTAACAGCAAGTAATCTGCCCCTATTTATGAAGAAATTCTGACTTTTCCATTATATGGTAAGATAGTAACATTTCCCACTTATTTTTGGAAGGATAAAACAACTTATCTTTTCTACTTTTATTGGCTGCTACACATTATCAAATGGAAATAGCTATTATCAATCCAAAGATCTTTGACTTTTTAATTAAAACTAAATAATACACTTGGGACTTCCCTGGCACTCCAGTGGTTAAGACTCCCTTCTTCCACTGCAGAGGCATGGGTTTGATCCCTGGTCAGAGAACTAAGATCCTGTATGCCATGGATGCACAGCCAAAAAAAAATTTTTTAATAAACAATACATGTAACTTTTTTACTCCTTATTACAAAATAATACACAACATTTCATTTTACAGAAGTAACATCATATCTGTTTGTCAATTTAGGTTAGAACAAGAGTATAATAAAATTTTAAGAAAAAATATAATTATTGAACACCTAGTATTTGATAAACAAGGGTATTACAGAAATAAGAACCCCATATACCATTCTTTTGAAAGTCTGTCATCTAATCAGAAAAATGAAACACATGAAGTAACAGATTCTCAGACAACATATTTTTAAGTTCAAATTAAAATACAAATTAAGGAGGAACACGTGCCGATGATATTATCCAAAACCAAGGCCAGGTTACTGAACCAACCCTTAGTTTTCCGCTCAATGCAAAGGTTTGCAATGGTCGCTGAGGTATGATGTAAATCAATTTGTGGTCAGTCAAACCATCATTTCATGTCCAGCAATTTCCAGGCATGGATTTCTGGCATGGATATATAATTTACTGTATCTACTACTTAAGGGAAAAGTTATTTTGGTATTTAAATTTGAAGCAACTTCTCTTAAGAATTCCAGTAAGGTAATACCTTGACCTGTAATTTGCAGGTAAATGTGAAGTATCTATACACCACCTCAGTTCACTTTTGACACTTTTATATACCTAAACAATATTATTGCTGATTTTAGAGTGAATCAGAAAATTCTAGAAGCAATCTATAATGTGTGCAAAAGTATGAAAGCAGCTTTAGGGGCCAAGTTCAGAGAAACTTAGACCTCTTAAGCAAACGAATTACAGAGATTTTAGAAATGAAGAATCATAAACATGCTTACAGAAAAGGAACATGAGAAATAGTCAAAACTAACAAATGGTCTATGTAAGGATGTGATACAGAATCATAAAATGATTTCGACATCCTAAAGGGAAAAGGTTTATTAGTCATCAAGCACAACGGACTTAATAGAGAATTCTTGTAAAAGTGCCTAAGAAACATTGAAAATTTCATGAAATCTCAAACACAACTATTTCCCACACAAAATATTAGACTACTGTGAATAAAGGAAGACAAAGTCATTGATAGTGATATGGAAATATGGGAAAGCTGATCACTAAAAGGGTTCTAAACATGGGTTAGAAAAATACTCCCAAAATGTCGACATAAAATAATATATTACATAAAAGTCTCACATAATCATCTTTTTTGTGACTGGAAGATTGGGAAGACAATCACTATAGAACTCAAAAGTGGCAGAAATTTCTTCTTCAGCTGAAAGCAGACAGAATATCCTAAGACAGAAATCTATCTGGAGGCCATTTGCCTCAACTGTGCAGAACAAGATAAATGATAATATTAAAAATAACTGAAAATTAATTTAATGTTTAATAAGAATGTGAAAGAAATCATACATATCAAATTTAAAGGAAAAAGAGGTATTACTTATTCATCCATGTATCATAATTACTGGAAGGAATTTATCAGTGTTAAGGTTGTCCATACAGACATTCTATGGGTTTTCTGGATTTGCCAATAGTATGCAATGTTTACTTTTTCATGTGTTACTTTTAAAGTCTACATTGTAAACCCAGAAAAATACCATATTATGAGTCTCTCTTTGTTTCACCAAAAGGCAAGTTTGATTATCTTACATATCTCGAAAGTTTAAATCAAAGCAGAGAAAATTCTTATTCCTAGGAGAAAATTAAATTAAGATAGTAGAACATATTCTCACAAGTTATTTAGTGTTGGTATACAACAACCAGCAATAACGGATGCTTCTTACCATAAGGTTTTATCTATGAGGAGAATTTCTTGGGAGTGACTTCTTTCTGTTTGGATAACTAGTGAAAGGCTTGTATTTAACACACAAAGAAATATTTAGTCCATATACTAACCTGGCCCAGTCCAGGCATACCTCCTCCAAGTCTAAGAAGTCTGTCCATATTTCTAGAAAACAGAAACAAAGAAAAACGATCCTAAGCACAAAAGTGTTTACTCAATTGCTATCTATGTAATTCACCTTCAGTCACTCAGTATGTCAAAAATATTGGTGGTAATTACAACACAACATCAGACTTCCTGTTAATTAACACCACATATTAATTCAAGAAGCTGTCTTCCATGCTAATTAACAGACCTTATTTTACTGCTTTGGTTTTGGGTTATCCCCAGTTTTAAAGACAAGCAATCTTAGCATACTTTCAAAACTTTGCTATCATTAAGTTAATTATATTTTCTTATTGTTATCTAATAAAGTACCTGAATGAGGAAAAAGTGCCTGAAATACTTATCATATGTATGATTGAATTTCCTTCAATTTGTCCAGAGTGTACAAATAAAAATCCTCACTTTTAAATTAAATTTTAACATCCTCATTAGTAAGTTCTGTGCTAATTAACTTACAGCTTGTCAGTTATCATCAAAACTACATGTGAAAGACATTGTGAGCAGATTATGGATCTCTGAATTAGCATCAAAGGCTTTAAAACACACTCATTATACTAAACAAAATATTATAAAGTAAACATTAAGTGCATTAGGATAGTGTTCTAGAATCCATTATTTCAGATACTGTGAAGATAGATATACACCATTTTCACTAAGGAAATTCGGCTTCCAAGAGTAAATCAATACAAAGAAGATTAACTTTGAAATGTCGATCTGATTTTTTTTCATCTCTGGAGTAACCACAGAAGATACTCTTATAAGCTCAAAAATTTCACAGAAGAAATCAAAGGAAAAAATAGCAAGGATACTAATATGGCCACAAATACACAAAAAGGAGTAATCAAATTATAAAAATTAATATTAGTACAACTAAATAAACATAATAATGAAGCAATTCTTTCTACTTGAAAACTGCTGCTGCTGCTAAGTCACTTCTACTATGCCTTAAATGCTTTAGAAAATGGCATTACTACAAATTATATTTGAAACTAAATAAACACTAACAGATGAATTTTGTCACTTGTCCAAGTTGTATTACTAGTTAGAACAGCTTTACTAACTCTACTAACTTATAATCATTACACTGTTGCCTAATCATGTTTGCTGAATACTGCTAACAGTTTAATCCTGTGAATATTTAACATTGTTAATACTGCAAGCCTCATTCAAATCCTAATTTAGAAAGTGCCCAAATGATACAACCATGCAATCTGTACAAAGTGAACATACCACCATAACCACCACCTAGATGAAGAGAATCTTACCAGCGCCTAAGAATCTTTTTTGCTCCTTCCTAGTCTCCAACACCCTGCAAAAGCAGAATTCCAAAGTCTAACAGCATACCTTCTCAGGGTTTTTGAATTTTATATAAACAAAATAATATGTTTTGGGTCTGGCATCCTTCACTCCACAAGTTTGTGAGACTGATAACAGATAAACTCTCTTTAAAAAACGAAAAGGCACATAAGAAAACTTGATAGTCTAAACAAAATTTCCACTTCACAATATTAACTAACCCTCCTAACAGCAACATTTACAAATAAATTCTCCATTAAATTCTCATTAAAATTCCATAACTCAAATATGGCATTCCATACACAGTACTTTTTAAAGCCTGTTGACTGAAAACAAAACATAATAAACTCCTGTGTATTTAAAATATAAAAGACATTTATTCCTCTACAAGATATTATTCCAAGAAAAAAAAATCTTTTGGATCAGTGCAAGCTTACTAACATAAAGAACAAATGGGGGGGAAATTTTAGACATTTTATATATTCTAAGCCAAAATAAATTCCCAGCTGTGTTCAGTTTATCTATTCCCCCTGTGTTGTTTCTGATGACTTTACACAGACTCCAGATGCTGTGAATATACATGAGCTAAGTGGGGAGCAGAGGGAAAGAAAATCTGGCAGGTCAAACTTGTGTTTTTAGCAAAATGAGATGTCTTAGCAAACAGAAAAAAATATTTAGAAAACTAAAACATTTAAGATAAGATAATAAGGTTTAATTAAAAAACCAACATTTGGAAATGAAATATATTGTTAAGTGTTCTAAATTACACTATTTTTAAGAAGTTTATAGAAAGCAGACAAGAACAAAAATGCTACTTGTGACTTTCAAGAGCTCTTAAATTTGGGCTTTTGATCTGTGTTAAAAGAAACACATTTTCATAATATTGTTATAACAATATCCTGAAAGAATAAATAAAAGTAAAATACATTCTTAATTCTTACCTGGTCAGTAGCCACAGCCCTTGTGGTATTAAGCTTCAATTTGCTGAGTTTGAAAATTTTCTTAATTCAAGCTCTTGTTAATACTGGCAGGTATAATTTTTCCCAAGGCTTTTTTCCCCCCTCTCTCTATCCTACAAAAAAAAAAAAATTAATTAAATAAGATATAATCATTTTGAGAACTAAGGAGGGAAACATATCAAGCAAAATTTCTAAAAACAAAAGAGAAATCAAAATTGATTTTAAATTATCATTTCCTGAGAGTACAGAATGAAATACCACCCAAGGGAGCTATAGAGCATAGTGATTACTCCTGTATCCAAATTTTGACTCTAAAGCTTTTTTTGAGCTGTTCTAATTATATGTAAAGATTGCTATTCCATGACTTTCAGTCTTTCTAGGGGAGTTTTAAGGAACAAAGAAGATTTATTCATTTTTAAATAGAACAAAATTACCATATAGGTTCATTGCACATTACTAGAAATCTGTAATATATTATGGAATCTTAGTGGTTAATTTCCCTATATCTTTAAAGTTTGTTATTTCATTATCCTAGGAATTACTCTGACATGTCCTAATCAATTATTCTCAACTATGCCAAAGAAGACTAAACTAAGGAAAAAATGCAAGATTACCCCAAATAATGCAATAAGACATTAGAGCCACTGCATCACCTTTCAGTTTTTATGCTGCCCAAAGCACTGCTTCATCTTTCAAAAAGATACAAAACGCTAGAGATACCATCTTAGTAGTCTTTTTTATTAGCTTGCATTGAACAAGTACTTCAGAATCCCTCATATTCCTCCCCTAACAGCAAAGAGAGAACTGACAGAGAAAAAGTTTCACAATTATTAGAGAATCACGAGGTGAACGTTAAAAAAAAAAAAAAAGGTAACAGCACTCTAGTGATGACAATAAAGTTGACATAAGCCAAGGTTTCTTTGGCACGACTGATATTCAGAACCAAGTAATTTTTCTGTTGTAGAGGGCTGTTTTGTGCATTACAGGATGTTTAGCAGCATCCCTGGCCTCTACTCACTAGATCCTATAGCAAGTACAGCTGTGATAATCACAACTATCTCCAAAAAAAGCAACCTTCCTGCCCTGGTGTTGGGGATGCAAACTGGTGCAGCTATTATGAAAAACAATATGAAAGTTTCTTTAAAAACTAAAAATAGAACTACCACATGATCCAGCAATCCCACTCCTGGGCATATATCTGGAAAACATGACAATTAGATAAGATACATGTATCCCAATGTTTATAGCTGCACTATTTACAAAAGTCAAGACGTGGAGGCAACCCAAGTGCCCATCAACTGATGACTGGTTCAAGAATATTTGATACACACACACACACACACACACACACACACACAGGAATTTCACACACACACACACAAGAATTTCACACACACACACAGGAATTTCACACACACACACACACACACACACACACACACAGGAATATTACTCAGCGTGGAATCTAAAAAAATAATACAAATAAATCTATATGCAAAAGAAAAACAAACTCACAGACATAGAAAAGAAACACAGTCACCAAAGGGAAAAGGGGTGAGGAAGGGATAAACTAGGAAGATGAGATTAACAGTATAAACTACTATTCAGAAAATAGATAAGTAACAAGGATTTGCTGTATAACACAGTGAACATTGTTCAATATCTTATAATAACATATAATGGAAAATAATCTAATATATATATGTGTGTGTGTGTGTATACATATATATAACTTTGAATCACTTTGCTAACGATCTGAAACTAACACAATACTGCAAATCAACTATACTTTAAAAAAAATGTCTCCAGACATTGCCAAATGTCCCCTGGAAGGGTAAAATCATTCAGGTAAAGTCACCCTGATATAAACAACATCTCATACCACTGACAATATCCTAGATAATTTTCTAAAACTTAAAATCCAATGACTGTTGGAAACACTTGGACTTCTTCAAAAAGTTCAACACAGAATTACCACAGGACCCAGAAATTCTACTCCCAGGTATCTATCCAAAAGAACTGAAAACAGGTATTCAAAACAAGTACATGTACATGCATGTTTATACCATCACTATTCACAACAGCCAAAAGGTGGAAATAGTCCAAATGTTCATAAAAGGAGGAAAAGATAAACAAATTCTATATATACATACAATGGAACATATGGAATATTATTCAACTATAAAAAGGTATTAAATATTGAAAAATGTTATAGAGTGGATGAATCTCAAAACATGCTCTTTGAAAGAAGTCATGTGCAAAAGGTCATATATTGAATGATTCCATTTATATGAAATATCCAAAATATATAAATCTATAGAGACAAAATGCAGACTGGTATTGCCAGGGGCTAGGGAAAGGAATAAAATGGAGAAACTGCTTAGTGAATAGGGGATTTTACTTCAGAAGAATGGAAATGTTACAGAACTACTAATATATAGAGAGAGTAATTGTACAACATTATGAATCTACTAAATGATTGGAAAAGGTCCGTTTTCATTCCAATCCCAAAGAAAGGCAATGCCAAAGAATGCTCAAACTACCACACAATTGCACTCATCTCACATGCTAGTAAAGTAATGTTCAAATTTCTCCAATCTAGGCTTCACCAATACATGAACCGTGAACTTCCAGATGTTCAAGCTTCTTTTAGAAAAGGCAGAGGAACCAAAGATCAAATTGCCAACATCTACTGGATCATCGAAAAAGCAAGAGAGTTCCAGAAAAACATTTATATCTGCTTTACTGACTATGCCAAAGCCTTTGACTTTGTGGATCACAACAAAATGTGGAAAATTCTGAAAGAGATGGGAATACCAGACCATCTGACCTACCTCTTGAGAAACCTATACTCACGTCAGGAAGTTAACAGAACTGGACATGGAACAACAAACTGGTTCCAAATCAGTAAAGGCGTACATCAGGGCTGTATATTGTCACCCTGCTTATTTAACTTATATGCAGAGTATATCACGCGAAATACTGGGACGGAAGAAGCACAAGCTGGAATCAAGACTGCTGGGAGAAATATCAATAACTTCAGTTATGTAGATGACACCACCCTTATGGCAGAAAGTGAAGAAGAACTAAAGAGCCTCTTGATGAAAGTGAAAGAAGAGAGTGAAAAAGTTGGCTTAAAGCTCAACATTCAGAAAACTAAGATCATGGCATCTGGTCCCATCTGTTCAGGGCAAATAGATGAGGAAACAGTGCAAACAGTGGCTGACTTTATTTTGGGGGGCTCCAAAATTACTGCAGGTGGTGACTGCAGCCATGAAATTAAAAGATGCTTACTCCCTGGAAGGAAAGTTATATCCAACCTAGATAGCACATTAAAAAGAAGAGACATTACTTCGTCAAAAAAGGTCCCTCTAGTCAAGGCTATGGTTTTTCCAGTAGTCATGTATGGANTTTTAAAACCTCTTCCTTGCCTTTCCCATTAAATCTTTTACCAACCATTTTAACTTCAATAATTTTTCCTTCCATCACTGGATTTATTTTCAAACTTTTTCAAGAAGTTTACATTTTTCTTCCTTGACTGACACAATGTATTGTTTCCAGGAAAATTGAGTTTTACTGAAAACAAGAAATGTAATCAACTCATCAACAACTACTCGATTAGGACAAATTGAAAGTAAGTTCAAAGGCAGAGCAGAAATAACCGCACTTTGTTTTTAAGAGTTTCAAGGTTAAAACCAGTGCACCTCTGGGTTTTGGGGTTTTTTTGACGGGAGATAAAAACCTAAAAGAAAATGGGTCAAGGCCTATCCTTGGGAGAAGTGATAAGGCAAACATGCACTCAACGGTAAAGTTCCTTTTATTCTCTCGCCCTTGTTTCCTGTCTGGTGGGAAGTTTTTCAACACTGGGGTAAGTTTTCACAGAACATAAACAGTGGCCAAAACCAAGGATTCTCCCTGTATAGGGAGGAGAGGTTCCCAAAGTGTGGTGAATTCAGCGGAGCAGAAGGAAGGAAAGTACCTCCAGACCTAACTTAATCAGAGACCCGTGAAGCCAGAGAGAAGGACGAAGGAACCTGGACTCCACCCTCACCGCCCGGGGCCGTGACAACTCGGCTGGGCAACNGTTCCCAAAGTGTGGTGAATTCAGCGGAGCAGAAGGAAGGAAAGTACCTCCAGACCTAACTTAATCAGAGACCCGTGAAGCCAGAGAGAAGGACGAAGGAACCTGGACTCCACCCTCACCGCCCGGGGCCGTGACAACTCGGCTGGGCAACGTGACTCAGGAAAGCACGGGGCTAGCAGAGGCCTAGCGCGGCTGCCTCCGCGGGCGTCTGAGGCCTGCCTTCACAGGCTTACCTGAAGGCGGGCGGAGCGGGAGGTCGTGGTCTGGACCCGTGTCTTCCAGGAGCGATGACGCGGCGGCGGCGACAGCGACAGCAGCAGCTCGGACTGGGCCCGGCTCTGGCTAGGCGAACCGGCGATGAATCAGCCCGATTCCATTCAAAAGAGTCGCCCGGGCCTCCGCGGCGAAGCACTTCCGGGTTCACCGCTCCTCTTCGGCTTCCGTTCCTCCGACGGCCAATTGGAGACGACTCGGGAGTCGAGCAGGCGTCCCAGGAGTAGCGCCCGCGACAGACGGAGCGGCCCAGGCTCTGAGGGCGAGGCGGAAGTTAGCGCCGACCTCCTCGCTGCTCCGCCTTCGCGTCTGCCTTCCCCGCTTCTCCGCGCTCGGCCGGCGCCGAGATCCGAGACGCTGGCCTGCGCAGCCTGGGAGGTGACTCAGTAGGAAGTGGAAGTGTAGGAATGCGAAGTCCAGAACTCCCTTCGTTTTGGTGTTCATCGCGGCCCTACTTCAAAATGAAAAGGTTCAGTTGAACTAAACTTAACGAGGCTATCTGAGAAGCAAGAGAGAAAAGGGAGAGGTGTGAAAACAGTGGAAATCGTTCGGTCTGACGTCCTTTTCCATAGTGCTGTCTATTCACCATGTCTTTACCAATTTGCGAAGATTGAATTTCAAGGAAAACAAACATTCCCTAATAGCGAAACCATCTATTTTAAGCCCAATTTAATTTACAAAACTTAAGAAATCATTTACTCACATTTCTCCAAGTAATCATCAACAATAACGTTTTACCCATTAGCTCCCCTGCTAGGTGTTGAGAGAGCAAAACTGCCCAAGAAATGACTATTGACAAGTTTATATCACAATTCAGTACAGGCTCTGTTTAGGGCAGTACGTTTACCAAGCCCCTCTCACTTTGTCAGATGTGTTCTAAATAACTAGCATCTTTAAAGCATTCCTAAATCAAGAAAGGTGATCAATCTACTGGATAGAGGGAAAGGAAGGAATCCAAAGCTGTGTGAGTGGCACAATTATACAGAATTTCCCACTCAAAATTTTCCCACTCAAAAATCGCTGTCTAAAAAATCGGTATGCTGCTGCTGCTAAGTCGCTTCAGTCGTGTCGGACTCTGTGCGACCCCATAGACGGAAGCCCACCAGGCTTCCCCGTCCCTGGGATTTTCCAGGCAAGGACACGAGTGGGTTGCCATTTCCTTCTCCAATGCGTGAAAGTGAAAAGGAAGTCGCTTAGTCGTGTCCGACTCTGAGCGACCCCATGGACTACAGCCCACCAGGCTCCTCCATCCCTGGGATTTTCCAGGCAAGAGTACTGGAGCGGGGTGCCATTGTCTAGCAATCGGTATAAGACCATCTTATTTACAAAGCAGAAATAGCAGCACAGATGTAGAGAACAAAAGGATGGATACTAAAAGGGAAAGGGGAGAACAGAAAGGATTGAGAGATTGGGTTTGACATGTATGCATTATTGATACTATGTGATGACACTTAATGGTCACAAACTTTCCAATTTTATTTAAAAACATTAATCCACATATCCATGAAGCTTAATAAACTCTAAGTGAGATAAATTCAAAGAAATACACACGTGGACACATTATAATTAACCTGTTGAAAACCAAAGTCAAGAAGTGAATCTTGAAAGTGTCAAGAAAGAAGCCACTCATCACGTAATCCTAAATAAGATTTACAACCAAAACTGCTGCTGCTGCTAAATCGCTTCAGTCATGTCCAACTCTCTGCGACCCCACAGACGGCAGCCCACGAGGCTCCCCCATCCCTGGGATTCTCCAGGCAAGAGCACTGGAGTGGGTTGCCATTTCCTTCTCCAATGCATGAAAGTGAAAAGTGAAAGTGAAGTCGCTCAGTCATGTCTGACTCTTAGCGACCCCATGGACTGTGGCCCACCAGGCTCCTCCGTCCATGGGATTTTTCCAGGCAAGAGTGCCGGAGTGGGGTGCTGTTGCCTTCTCCACAACCAAAACTACTGAAGCAGAAAGTAGTGGGATTACATGTTCAAAATGCTGAAAGACTGTCAGTTAAGACTTCTGTATCCAGGAAAATGATCCTTCAAAAATGAAAGAGAAATTAGTACATTCCCCAAATGCATGTATAAACAAAAATAACAAGAATTTGTCACTAGGAAACTTGCCATACAAGAAATTCTAAAGAGAGTCTTTCAGGTTGAAATGAAAAACTAGACAATAACTCAAACCCATATAAAGGAAACTTGTAAATACATACATAATTATAACAAGTATAAATGTATTTTTTGTTTATAATTCTTTTTTCTCCCATTTAAAATACAGCTGCATAGTAATTATAAATCTTTGTTGATAGGCATATTATATATAAGGATCTAATTTGTATCATAATTATAATATAAAGGAAGCAAGAGGGAATGAAGCTATATAGTAGCTGTTTTTGTATACTATTGAAATTAAACTGGTATTAATCCAAGCTGTATTGTTCTAAATTGGTAATTGTAATCCCCAGTTCAGTTGCTCAATTGGGTCTGACTCTTTGGGACCCCATGGACTGCAGCACACCAGGCTTCCCTGTCGGTCACCAACACCTGGAGCCTGCTCAAACTCAAGTCCATTGAATCGGTGATGCCGTCCAACCATGTCATCCTCTGTTATCCCCTTCTCTTCCTGCCCTAGAAGCAACCACTAAGACAACAACGTTTTAACAATCAGCTGCTCTGCAAGGTGTTCAGAGAACAAAACTGAGTAATCCCTAGAACAAACATTAAGAAGATACTCAAAAAATACATCATAAAAAAAAATGACAAGGTAATTCAGTTCAGTTCATTCGTTCAGTTGTTTCTGACTCTTTGCCACCCCATGAATTGCAGCATGCCAGGCCTCCCTGTCCATCACCAACTCCCGGAGTTTACCCAAACTTACNTACTCAAAAAATACATCATAAAAAAAAATGACAAGGTAATTCAGTTCAGTTCATTCGTTCAGTTGTTTCTGACTCTTTGCCACCCCATGAATTGCAGCATGCCAGGCCTCCCTGTCCATCACCAACTCCCGGAGTTTACCCAAACTTACGTCCATTGTGTTGGTGATGCCATCTAACCATCTCATCCTCTGTCGTCCCCTTCTCCTCCTGCCTTCAATCTTTCCCAACATCAGGGTCTTTTCAAATGTGTCAGCTTTTCATATCAGGTGGCCAAAATATTGGAGTTTCAGCTTCAACATCAGTCCTTCCAATGAACACCCAGGACTGATTTCCTTTAGAATGGGCTGGTAATTAAAGGTACAAAGGTAATTAAAAGGTACAAATAAGTATTTAACATAAAAGGCGGGAGTAATAGGGAATAGAAGAACAGACAAATATATGACACTAAGAAAACAAATAGCAAAATGGCAGGCATAAAAACTATCTTATCAGTAATTACATTAAATGTAACTAAATAAATGTATCACAAATGGATTAAATATTGTAGTTAAAAGAGATTTGTAAGATGGGTTAAAAAAAAAAACTATATGCAAGCCACAAGAGACACAAAACATTTTGAAACTAAGAGGATGAAAAGTATATTTACCATGCAAACAGTAACTTAAATGCTCTGACCACTTTGAAAATTGTTCTGGCATTGTTGGATTTTGGGGGGGAGGGAGGGGTGGCAGCAGGCTGCACAGAGACCTAGGCAATGAAAGAACAGAGTCTTAACAACTCTACCTCTAGGTAATTCCCATTCTGGCTTTTTTTTTTTTTAATGAAGTTAAAAAATACAATTAACCAGAGAATTCCTCAGTGGTCCAGTCGTTAGCACTCAGTGCTTTCAATTCTGTGGCCCAGGTTCAATCCCTGTTCAGGGAACTAAGATCCTGTAAGGTTAAAAAAAAAATACAATTACCATTTGACCCAGCAACTCCACTTTATATATTTACCAAAAGTAAATAAAAACATTTGTCCACACCAAGACTTAAACATAATAGTTCATAGCAGTTTTATT